>LOJH01045712.1:0-13543 GCA_001685095.1 Ellobius talpinus
GAGGAGGGGAGGAGGTGGAAAATTTTTTTAATAACAATAAAAAAGTGTCAGAAAAAATTTCAAGGATGGAAAACAAGGCTGAGACAAGAATATATTTAGACATATGTACAAATAAAAAAGCCAACAAGTATGATCAACACTTTGAAGTTTGAGATGTATTCAAGAGACCAAAGGTGAAAATCCATGGGGATGAAGAGGAAACTGAGAGCCATGTATTTAGGTAAAGATAATTTATTTTATGAAAACACATCAGAACATGTCCCAAACCTCGAGAAAGAAATGGAAGCCTAAATTGATAAGACATAACATAGTCAAGATGTTCAAAATACAGAGGAAATAAATAATATTAAAAATTAAGGGTTGTTGATGAATAAACATTCAAACTTTTGTTTTTCTTTACAAACTCAGGAAAGTACGGAATGCTGAGTTTCAAGCCTTGGATGTAACTATCAACCAAGATTTTTATACCCAACAACTTATAAAGTCTTCTGTAAGGATAACTGGCTAAAGGCCACCCTGCAAACCTCTGTATTTTCAAGATTTAACTGAGACAAGAATTGCACACATGAAAAGGAGCTTTTTGGTTTGGCAAATAATGACTGCGAAGAGACAACTACTAGTGATTCATTGTTGCTGCTTTTTTTGATTTTTTTTAAAAGACAATATTTCTCTGTGCAGCCCTGGGTATCCTGGAACTCATTCTGTAGACCAGGCTAACCTCAAACTTAAGAGCCAACCTATCTCTACCTCCCCAATGCTGGAAATAAAGGCATGTGCCATTGCACTTGTCTATTAGTGATTTTTAAAAACAAGTAAAGACAACTGAAACTTAATTCCAAAGACATTCAGAACTTACCTAAGTGTTAAATCTTAAAATATGTATCATCACCACCCCCATCTTTTTTTGGTACATGTTTAAGTACACGCATACATCAAACATCTTAGTTCTTGTTAAGAATATATGGGACTGGAGAGATGGTTCAGCAGTTAAGAGCACTGGCTGCTCTCCACAGAACACAGGTTTAATTCTGAGTACCCACCTGGTAGCTCACAATGATCTGTAACAAAACTTTCAGGGGATGTGATGTCTCTCACACCAGGCATATCTCCAAAAGTAAGCAAGCAAGCAAGAAGTATATAGATATTGTCCTAGGTAGAGTTTCTATTTCTGTGAAGAGACACCATGACCAAAGCAACTCTTATTAAGAAAAATATTTAATTAGGGTGGCTCACTTACAGTTCATAAATTCAGTCCATTATCATCATGGTGGGACATGGTGGCATACAGGTAGACATGGTGTTAGAGAAGTAGCTAAGAGTCCTATATCTTGCAGGCAACAGGAAGTGGTCTAAGACACTGGGAGATACCTTGAGCATATATGAGACCTCAAAGTCTGCCTCCACAATGATTCACTTCTTCTAACAAGACCACACCTTCTCCAACAAGGCCACACTTCCTAATAGTGCCACTCCCTTTGGGGTCCATTTTCTTTTAAACCACCAGAAATATACATGCAGGCAAAAGAGTCATATACATAAAATTTTAAAAAATTATTAATATTTATTGAAAGAAATTGCTGTAGAGAAGTTATCAAAACCAGGCACATGATTATTCTTACATTCATCATTAAAAAGTACATTAAAAAGTACTTACCAATCTTCTACTTATTGGGTCCTTAATTTAAAGGCCACTAACATCTGAATAAAGACAATTTTAACAATGCCTCATATTTCATATCCAACATGTCTAAAGATGAAAGACATGGTCCAGTGATACTTACAGTCAACATTGGAGTTGTCAACAGGCCCCACGCAAAGAATTCAAAGAAGATGACAATAGCAGCATGGTAAACAGTTGGCTGGCCAAAGCCTTGCAGCTGAAAGCGGGGAAAAAAAGTCGGTTAAAAACAACAGTAAATAGACTTAAGATATTATCATGAAATGGCATGGGGAAATATACAAATTTTGGATTACCTATATCATTCAAGATAAAATCATACTCTAGGAACTAGGGATACAGCTATGTATTATTTTTAATCACTGTAATAAAAACCACCACCAAAAGCAACTTATGAAAGAATTTACTTTGGATTATAGTTGTAGAAAGAGAGTCTATAATGGCAGAAGGGTAAGGCAGCTAGGGCAGATGGCTGACAGACTGCAGACAGACTACCAAGACACTTTGCATTCAAAACTATTCCACACTCTGGCAGTCCCACAGGTTCATAGCCATTAACATGATGCAAAACGTACTTTGTTCAATTGCAAAAGTCTGGTGCTCTTTAAAAGTTTCAACACCATGTAAAAGTCTAAAGTCCAAGCCAAGTATAGAGAATACAACTGTAACCCCACCTGAGGGGAGGGGCAGACAGATCTCTGTGTGACAGGAGAGTTCTAGGACAGCCAGGGCAACACAGAGAAACCCAGAGTTAAAAAAAAAAAAACAAAAAAAACCAAGAATAAAAAAGTTCAAAGTCCCTTTTAATACCCAAGACAATTTCTTAACTATGACCTCTGCAAAAAACAAAAGGCAAATTACATACTTCTAACATACAATGGCACAGAATACACAATTCCTCCCAAAAGAGAGGAAAAAAGCAAGACCCAAATCTAGCAGAGCAAATACCACATCCTGTAGCTCCATGTCCTTTATCTCATGCTTTAGTTTCAAGGAGTTTAGATGGCTAAGTCCCTCCAACCTTTCTACTTGCAATCTTTCTCTAGGGCTGGCTCCACTCCATCTATGTGACTCCTCTTGGCACATGTCTTAAGCCTCTAGCATCTCCAACATCTCAGTCTCCACTGCAACCCAGGTCTCCTATATAGTTTCACTCAATGGCCTCTTAAGGACTTCTTGCAGCAACTGCAACACTGCCACACACTGCCTGGCCTCAGTAGCTCTCTGATCATGAAGGAAGAACCAAGGACAACCTCACTCTGGTATCTTTCATACCTCCAAAGACAGCACAGTGTGGCTTACACTGCTAAATTCCTGCTAATTCTACAGTCAGTTTGGAATGAATCCTTTTCTCTTTTGACTGCATTAGCTGCAGGTTTTATGAATAGAAACAATCGCTTTCTGGGAAAAAAACAAAAACAAACGAACAAACAAGCAAAAACAACAACAACAAAAAAACTCCTTAGGGCAGCAGCAGTTCTCAACCCAGTAGGTCACAAAAGACCTTTATACAGGAGTTGCCTAAGACCATCAGAAAACAAAGATACATTACGATTCAGAACAGTAGCAAAATTAGTTACGAAGTAGCAATAAAAGTAATTTTATGGTTGGGAATAACCACAACATGAGGAACTGTGGCAGCATTAGGAAGGTTTGAGAACCACTGCCCTATGTTTTTTTTTTCCTTTCAAGAATTGGAAGCTTAGCTGAGAAAATACTGGAGGTATTGGGGGCAGGGGGGTTGCTCACAGGGCACCCTTCCCACAGGTCCAAACACAGCAGGAGGCCTTTCCTTGAGGGTACTAATTTTTCACTTTTACTCTTTGAGCACATTAGGCTTCCTAGTGCTTCCTTTTCAACTTCCTGCTCTCTCTTTACACTGCTATTTTCTAAAGGGTTTCTGGTAAATTTATGACTTGTTTCTCTTTATCATCTAACTCTGTGGAATGGAAATACCCTCAAAAAGTAAAGTGTTCTGTCTGTTATGGTCTCTGATCCAGCCCAAGCAGCTACTCTGTAAAGGTCAGTATTGTATAAACTGGAGCCATGACTAGTTCATGATATAGTTTAGGGGAAGGGTTTCTAACTATAGATGAGAGAAAATAGTCAGAGGCATCTGAAGAGTCCAGAGCAGAAATAGGAGACTGAACAAAGCCAGAAGACTGAACCTAGCCATGAAAGTAGCAGAAACAGAGCAGGAGGGAAAGGGGAAGAGGGAGACACAGAGAGAAGGTTATAGTGAGAGATCAAAATGAAGACAAAGAGTGAGAGACCAAACCTGAGAGAGGACATAGCTGAAATCACCAGGGTTATAAGGAAAATGAGTAGTTGAGGTAGGGAAGCTCCAGCGCTGAAAGGAATTTAGGGTTAGGGAGACGAGAAGGAACTAGGAAGCTAGCATGAATTTTGAAATGCTCAACAGGTACTTGTAATACAGAGAGGACCTGGGGGCCGATGTGGTGGTTTGAATAAGGATGGCCCCCATAGGCTTATATATTTAAATACTTATTCATCAGGGAGAGGCTACTTGAGAAGGATTAGGAGGTGTGGCCTTGTTGGACTAGGTATGAACTTGTTAGAGGAAGTGTATCCCTGGTGATGGGCTTTGATGTTTCAAAAGCCCAAGCCATGTCCAGTGACTCTCTCTTCCTGCTGACTGCTGATCCAGATGTAGAACTCAAGGCTACTTTTCCAGTACCATTTATGCCTGAATACTGCCATGTTCCCTGCCATGATAATGGACTAACCTTCTGAAAGTGAGCCCCAACTAAATGCTTTCTTTCATAAGAGTTGTTGTGGCCACAGTTTCTCTTCACAGCAATAAAACACTAAGACGGCCAGCATGTGCTTTGGTCTGCTAACAGGCACTAAAGATAGCCATTTGCCCCTTCTGCCAATGATAAGGGAAATGGTTCCATATAGTGAAGGGGAACCAAACCAGCTGCACAAGTTTCTGAGGAATGGTATCTTTTGCCTAACCACCAGAATTTGGGAGTTTCCTTTGTATATGACAACTATTCAACAAATATTAGTGTTATGAATGGGAATGTAGAGCATGTACCCTAGTTCTGAAACAACCATCTTGGTATTCAAATTTAACCGTATCTTGGGCAATGAAGTTCAATCCTGGTTGGAGATAATTCTTAGTAGAACTATCTGTATATGCACACATTGACTGTAATTTTAGTACTACTTGGTCTTTTGGATGAGTATTCAGATAAGAATCTGTACAAGAATAAAAAAAATTTCTTTTCCTCTAAAAAACAATAAGCACCAAAGTATCCTGAGGCCTTTGGTTTGTACCTCTGTGTCCCAGAGTGGAATAGCTGGCCTTTTCTATGGAATGGATAGATAAATCAGCTTTAGAAGCAGCATTTAATAAGGGACCTGTGAAGTTATAGTGTATATTAATGTCAGCCACTTAGCTGCATGATCATCATACAACTGATATATAAAAAATTCTAAATATGTAGTTATTTTAATTCCAGATTTACAGAAAGACACTGTCATAGCAACTCAGTTATAAATTTGCCTAAAGTCATGTGAATAACTTGACACTTCCTATAACCCTTAAGCCTGTTGACACTCCCTATAACCCTTAAGCCTGTTGATACTCCCTATAACCCTTAAGCCTGATGCACCACTGGTTAAGAGCACTTGTTGCTCTTCCAGAAGACCCAGGTTCAATTCCCAGTACCCTTATATCTGTCTCTATCTCCTTCACACAGACATACAAGCAGGCAAAATACCAATGTACATAGGATGTTCAGTAACTACTAACTGTCCAGTGCCACAGAGCTCACTGAACTTCTGAGAGACCTGTGTTACTGTTTGAAAATGTTTGGTTTAAAAATCCTTGAAAGGATCCTGAACAAGAAGATGGGTGTGTGTTGGGGTGCTACTATCCTATCCAGCTATCATATACAGCTTCAGTGGCATATTTTCCTCTCAACTTGGGATTCTACTTAATGAAGAATGTTAGAATGCAGGTATGTCAAGGCAATGTTGACTCAATATAAAAACAGACACACTGCAGTGTTGAATACCTGTAATCCAAGCAACTGGGAAGCTGAAACAGTAGGATTGTTGAGTATGAGGCCAACCTAGGCTACACAAGTGTGTCTCAAACAACAAAAATAAAATCCCAAACTTGCAAATACATAATAAAGTCTATGTCCATCATGCTATTTTTAATACTTTGAAAAATAAAAACACCTACCCTATTCTTTACTACCATTGTACATTAAAATGTTAATTAGAAATTATTTAAATTAACAAACATTTCCCCTAAAAGCATGTATTTTCCTTTTTTTTTTTAGCATTTTTTGCTTTGCATTCTTAAAATAATATCTGTTAATTTTGAGAATTTTATTCATGCTTACATTGTATTTTGATCATACTCACTCCCTCTTTCCAGATCCACCATAAACTCCTGTACCCTTTTTCCAACTCTTTGTTCTTCTTTATTTTTATTTTTTTCCCAAAGGTGGGGGTTGTTTATTAAGCATGTGCTTCCACACCATAGTTCATCATCAGAGAAAGTCAGTGCAGGAACTCAAGCAGGTCAAGAACTTGGAGGCAGGAGACAATGCAGAGGCCATGGAGGGGTGCTGCTTACTGGCTTGCCCCTCATCGCTTGCTTAGCCTGCTTTCTTACAGAACCTAGAACCACTAGCCCAGGGATGGCACCACTCCCAATATACTGGGCCGTCCCCAGTCAATCCCTAATTAAGAATGCTCTACAGGCTTTCTCACAGCCTAATCTTATGGAGGCATTTTGTAATTTGAGGTTCCCTCCTCTCTAATGACTCTAGCTTGTGTCAAATTGATATAAAACTAGCCAGTACAACTGACCCATGGTCAACCTGACACAGAAACACATCACTTTCCAATTAGAACTGTTCCTTTCTTATTTAGTCCCAAGGTGACATATTAATATCACAATATAAAACAAATAACTAAATTCTGTTGTAGTAATTTAGCAGAGTCACTGTAGCTGGCTAGATATTAGAATAGACAACTTTTTTTTGAAATACCTTGACCTTGAAGAATCTTTGTGGAAAACAGTGATTGTGACCGTGATTTTGGTCACAAGATGCCCCAGATACGCCCCAGGCTGTTGTATTATTGTATATTGCAAATGATATATAATAAAGGACTACAGTCATGAGGGCATGTGATGCTTTCCTTTTGTAAGACATGCAAATTAGATTAGGGACGTTGTTATGAGGAAATATTTTGTGTAACTTTCAATAAATACATCTTTGTGTAGCTGTTCGGGGCTCAGGCCATCAGAGAAGATGGACCTTCCTGTTGTCACTGAGGCCTTAAAATTTCATCTTGGAGTGCCTTCTTTCTTCAACGGACCTGTGCTACACAATGCACCCCGACAAAATCCCCAGTATTTACAAATTCAAACACATTAGAAGTTAAGTCTCTTTTTAAAATACAAAATCTCTTTAAAAGTTCAATGTCTCTGCGATAGGCTGTTAAAATCAAAATTAAGATAAATACTTTAAGAGGGAAGAATCAGGGCACAATCACAATCTGAACCAAGTAAACCAAACTCCAATAACATACATCACTCAATGTCCAGTTATCTGGGATTCACTCACAATCCACTGGGCTCCTCCACTGGAGGAGCTTGGGTCATTTCTCCAGCTCTATTTTCTGCAGCATGCACAGCTTGTCTTCTAGGCTCTGGCTGCCTCTATTCCACTGCTGATGCTGTTCATGAAATCCCATGGCACTGACATCTCCAAAACTGCTGGGGCCCCTTGTTGCAACTGGGCTGCACTTCCACCAATCACCTCTGCTAGGCGCTCTTCAGGGCCTCCAGCCCTGCCACACAATGCCAAGCCACAGCTGTTCTCCATGATCCCTTCACACTTTCTAAACAGCTTCACTTGGGTGACTTAAGAAGTTTGGCTGCCAGCACAAGGTGCAATTTTGGCCATGTCAAGTCGGGAACACAGCTTCTGTGTGCAGACTCTCAGGAAACACTTTCCAGAAGATTTCACCTCAACGACATTGCTCTTTTCTTATTTTCAAGATACGGTTTCTCTGTGTATCCCAGGGTGGCCTCAAACTCACAAGGATCCACCAGCCTCTGTATTCACCACCACAGCCTTGCTGCGTGTTTTTCTTTTTTTCCCCTCTTTTTCTTTTTCAACATAATATTTTTATTGATTAATTGGGAATTTCCTACAATGCACCCCAGTCACACTTGTTTCCCATTCCCCCAGGTCCACCCTGCCACCCATGTTCCCTTCCCCCAAAAGAAAACAAAAACATACACCAAGTCCAGTTTGTATTGCCCAGATATTCCTTCCAGCATGGTCAAAGTCCCTTAAAGAAAACCGAGTCTTTCCCCCACTCCCCTGCCAAGCCATCAACTGTGAAGAGCTACACTTCAGCATATTTATCACAACTTTTCCAATGGCTTCCTGTCTAGGCTGCTCCTTTTCACTTTTTTGGGGGGGAGTGGGGACAAGGCTGTCACAGAAGCCTTCAATTCATTCTCAAGTATGAATTTGCAGTCATCGATACCACTGCAAAAGAGGCTTTCTTGCCCTAACAGCCAGTGGCAGCATGAATCATGGACTTCCACATGGTTTTTTTGGCAGCACAGCTGCCAGACCACAGACCTCAACAAGGCTTTTGGAGGCAGCACTAACTGTGGACATCAACATGGCCCCTGGCTGCAGCACAGATCAAGGACATCCACATGGCCTCTGGCAGCAACACAGACCACGGACATCAATCTGGCCTATGCAGGCAGCATGGGCCACACAGGCCACGGACACCAGTATGAACCATTATGAAGGTCTTAAAAGGAGGCCCAGACCCAGAAAGACAAACATAGTATGTTCTTAAGTGGATATAAGCTGTAAAGGATAACATAGTACAATCTACAAGAAGTCAAGTGACAAGGCTCAAAAGGGATTTCCCTGAGAAGGGGAAATAGAAGAGATCTCCTGGGTAGACTGGGGTAGATGGGGATTGAGGGATTGAGTTGCAGGGTAGACAGAGGGGGAGAAACTGTCTAAGTTTGAACTTCTCACCTGCAAAATGTAAAATTACTAGTTAATTTACAGTTGAGGAAATTAAACAATAAGTCTGTGGCCTATGAATTGCAGAGATGAAAAGCAAGAGATTTTGACACAGGGAACCTGCATAAAGAAGGGGTGATAGTGGCAAGCCATTGGGGTGTTAATCTTGGCAAACAGGAATTCTAAAACCCTAGGGGATTCCATTTTCTTAGCAGGAAATCCATTTCTACATTTCTCAGTAAAAGAAGGGAGGGTAGGAGTGAGGAAACTGAGGGCTTTGAGTATGCACAGTATTTCCTTTAAAATTTAGGTGGCACTGGTCCTAGGCCTGATTCTGGTGATATAGGATCGTTATTCCCTTAAGGTGGTAGGGTTGCATCATTCTTAAAGAAATATCCCCTAACCACTATTAATGTGAGAGAGAATTACCCAGTTTAGGGTTCTCCAAATACAGTTATTCCATTAAAAAAAAGTAGGATAATCTGGGAAAGATGTTATTGAGTGTCTAAGAGTTCTCAGAACTGGGAAGCATCTGCAAGATGTGATACCAACAGTTTCAAAGAAAATTTAGTGATAATGTAAAACTGGAATACAGAGAGAAGAATAGAGGTTTATAGAAGGAATGAGAGTATTCCATTTGTACCTCCTTATCTTCATGCAGGTGTTGCTGAAATGTCCTGTGGTTTTCAAAATCCCAGCCAATGCAATAATTATTATTAGTACAAATTCTCCAAGTCTATACAAGGGCAACCTAAGAAGAGGACATTTCAAGAATCTGACTTGCTTTCCACCTATATTAAGTTTGAGTATAAGCAATGTTTCACTCAAAGCAGAAATTCATGTTAACATACCATCTGGTTGGAGGTGGGATGGGTAAATCAAGTACCATAACATGCTGTTTAATTTTTTATAAACTTGACAGATGCTAGGGTCATCTGAGAAGAGGGAATCTCAGTTGAGAAAATGCCTCCAAAATTACAGGGCATTTTCTGATTAATGACTGACATGAGAGGCCACACTACTCTACAGATGGGGCCACACCAAACAGAAGTATTGGGCTACATAAAAATTCAAGCTTAGCAAGCCATTCAGTAGGCAGCATTCCTCAAAGTCAGCACCTCAGTTCTTGAGAACAAATTTATGGCCTGCTGAAGTTTCTGCCTTCCCAAATGATAGGCTGTGATTGCAATGTACAAACCAAATAAAACTTTTCTTTTTCTTGTGGTGATTTGAATGAGAATGACCCAACAGGGTCATATATTTGAACACTGGGTTCCTAGTTGGTGGAACTGTTTGGGAAGGATTAGGAGGTAATGCCCTTGTTAGAGGAGGTATTGTCACTGGGGGAAGTTTTTGATATTTCAAAATTCCATGCCATTTCCAGTGTGCTCTCTTGGCCTCCTGCTTTTGGATTGAGATGTCGGCATTTCAGCAGTTCCTGTCACCATGCCTTCATTCTACTTATCATGGTCTCTAACCCTCAAAAACCATCAGCCAAATTAAAACATTTTATTTTATAAGTTGCCTTGGTCATGGTGTTCTGGCACTGCAATAGAAAACTAAGACACTTCCCAAGTTGTTTTTGTTGTTTTTGTTTTTGTTGTTGTTATGGTATTTATCACAACAGCAGAAACCCTAATTGGAACACATAGCCAAATCACTCATCGTGGATGTTTCTCCTAGACCTGTTCTGTCCCTGTCAAAATACCTTGTAGGAATACTGGAAACTAGACAACAATGGATCAGTGAGAGGCAAGACTATACCTTAATCAGGACTGCTTGTTTGTAGATAGCATTTGCCTTCTATTTAAACTGAAATCTCACGTCAGGAAATGAAAAGAGTAAAAGAATCTGTCACAAGACCTTTTTATCTGTTCTTCCTTCTAATGTAGCCACAATGATCCAAGTATTCTTTTGCTGTTCTAAGACAGGGCCTCATATAAGTACAGGTAGGCCTCAAGCTGACCAAAGATGAGTTTGAAGCCTTGTTCCTCTAGTTTTAACATCTGGAGTGGCTGATATTACATTATAGACCTGAGTGTTTCCACCAACCTATTTCAACATTGAACCCACATCTTCTGGTATGCCAGGCTGGCACTCTATAAACCGAGTCACATCCACAGCACACCAACCCGGCCACAACAAATGAATCTCCTTTCTCTATTCTGCATTAATATTTGTATCTTTAATTGACCTATTGATATACGGTCATTCTTATTTTTATGCTATATATTTCATGTATAACAATTCAACTAATGCATGTGGCCTCTGCAAAGCATACATTTCAAGCAGATTAGGTTTGGAAAACTGCTGACATTCCTTGGCTTTGTCCAAAATTGCAGCATTTGGTTAGCAGTCACCAAAGTTTTGAGCTTCAGGTTTCCAAATAAAAAGAAGGAAGAAAGGACATTTTGGAGGTCAGAAAAATCCCAGAACTGTGATATAGTACTGATATTGTACTTCTAACATTAAAAAATGTGTAAGTATATTCTAACAGAAAATAGGTACTCCACAGTTTAAAAAAGCTACCATAAGAGTCACAGAAACATAAGAAGGAAAAGAAATTTTACTGGTTGTCTGTCCAGATTAATTATATTTGCTACAAACATGTTCTCAGCATTTTATTAGGTTAGATGTACTTATTAAGTTGGATAGACTATGCATTCATTAAATACTTGCAAGCATTCTTCACAACTTTTCAAACCAACCTTTCCTCACCAATCAAATACTTAAGCAAATCATAATACACAATACTCCCCTCTCTACCAACTTTCATTAACAGTAAAAGTAGTCACCCGCAAGTAACTAATTCAACACCTATTTGTTGAGCTCTACTAGCATTAGCAAGATGCAGGGGCACAGTGGTGCACAAAGGAAGAAATGATTCCAGCTCTCACTTCCTGGAATGTAAAGTTACACAAGCAAACATACTCACTGAAGTACAAGAAATATAGACTAGGGGTAGCATCAGGAAGGGCACTGAACAAAATCCAAGCAAAAATTACCCTATAACAATAGTAACAGACAGACCTGGCCCTAACTAAATCACATAATATACACAATTATTTTATCCTTTTGAGATAGAAGCAATTGCCTACATTTTGCAGACGGGAAAACTCAAATGCAAACTTGAGTACTAAGAACATAAACTCAGGTCTGCATGTTTGGGCAGCAAATACTCTTACCTACTAAGCCATCTTAAGAGACAACAATTGTCCCCAGAATATTACTGATTTCTGAATCTCCTTATCAGTGCTCTTTACTGAAATCCAAGTATTGATTTCTTAGAGACCATTCTATGAAGATCTTGAAATATTACACTTAACAGTATATTTCCTTTGCAATAAATCATTAATTGTTATCAGATGCCCATGAATAAATGACTGTAAAATGGGCTGGAGAGATGGCTCAAGCTGTTAAGAGCAATTGATGATCTTCCAAAAGACCTCAGTGTGGTTCCCATATTCACATGATGGTGCACAACCATCCATATCTCCAGTTCCTGGGAACCCAATGCCTTCTTCTACTTCTGCAGGCACCAGGCACACATTTGGTACCTACCTACATACATGCATGCAGCAAAACACTCATAGATATAAAATAAAATAATTAAAAAGATTAAATGACTACAAAACAGCTTCTACTTGGTGATAAAATAGAAAAATCTATATTCAATAATTAAAATAGTTTTGACAAAACATCTCAAATTGTGTGTGAATCATAGGAAGGAAGGGCAGAAAGAATAATAAGATGGTGAGCTTAATTGACAGGCACAATTCTTTCTTACACAAAGGATCTCATGGAAGAAAATGCCTGATTCCATGAATGCTTAAGTCACAGTACTGGAAAGCAATACTGGAAAGAAACTACAAAAACTAAAGATGCATAATTTCGGGTACTGGCATATGACATATACAGCTACAGCTAAAAGTTCATTGTTTTTACATCCTCCCTTGGGCTCTGCACATGCTAGACATCTCATTAACTATAGGGAAAAAACAAATGAACAAACAAAAAAACAAGAAAAACAGTATTCTCATCAATCAATAATGACTGTACCCAGAAATGAGGAATGATTGGGAGGCATTCACCTTTGCCCAAAATAGGATAAGCATTAGGATTCAAAGAAAGGTTAAGGAATAAACAGAGTCTAGGTTTCTTTGAGTAAATATCCCACAAAAGCTCCTGGCTGGCACGCACATATGCATACATAAACATACAAATACACCATAAACTTAAAAAGCATTTACACATGCAAGAAACACTAAGACTACCCCGGAATATTTATTCAGGCTTTACCAGGCACTAGGTCTCAGCATCTCTCACAACCTATGAGGAACACACTATTAGGAGAGGTTATGTAACTCACCCAAAGTGACATAGGTAATAAGAACAGAAACTAGAATTCCAAGCATGGTCACCTAATTACTATGCTAAGATGCCTCCGCTCAGCAGTTTACTCCTTATTCTCTATGCCAAAGGGATACAAATTGGTAATACCATAAGTGTCAAGCAGTAAGAGCAAAAAATACTGGGGAACTGAACCCTAGAGATATAAAAGCAAGAACAAGAAGCTAAAATTTGCATAGATGCAATGTTGTAAATATGGGAAGAGATGAAGGAAGACACTTCTTAGGCTACTGAATTGGCCACTAGTTAGTAATTGTTATGGTTTTTGACTCTTTATGAGGCAAGCCACGCCCACTCCCAGTAACCTGCCCGCCTCCCCTGCCATCTTGACTCTCTGCCTGTTCTGTCGGCACGCGTGCCTCTCCCCTCTTTCCTTTCTCTTTCCTTCCCCCTTCTCTCCTTC
>LOJH01045713.1:0-13543 GCA_001685095.1 Ellobius talpinus
GGAGGGGGAGGAGGAGGCAAAGGATCTAGTCTACCTACCCACTCCCATCAATTTTAGGAGGACAATACTGGGAATCATTGCTCTTCCTTTTGAACTTTTATAGTTTAGGTAGAATCAGTTTCTAAGTCAAGGCAAACCCTTTATTCCCCTGTATTTAATGTGGTGGCCCATAGAATGGTTGACAGTCCTAGGATAGTTCTGACTGAGCAAAACGATTAGCAATGGTGTCCTATAGAAACCAGAGGACAAGACTGTCAAAATGGCTGAAGGACTCAGCAGTATATTCGTGAACCAGAACCAAGGAGGCTGAGCACAGTGTGTGTGTGTGTGTGTGTGTGTGTGTGTGTAACCATATGAAAGCAACACCCTCAGAAGCCAGGATATTTTCTGAGCTCATGTTGTGTACACTGCTACTTCTCTCATCATATATTAATCATCCATTTCACATTTATCATATAGTAAACATAAATACCAAGTTGGGTACAACAAAACATGGAGGGTCTCATAGATACACAGCTAATATATAAAGTACCAACAAACCAATCTTTTAATAGTGAGAATTTAGCATTATAGATAATCCTTAAATATATTGTTCATATTTCCTGTTATATGTTTATGATGGGTGTGCCAGCAACAGAAATTCTGATGGAGTCTAGATACAGGAACAGGAAAAAAAGAAATATACAGAAATAATTCTATTTCATATGAGAACAAGACAGCATAAGAATATAGACTTTATGAAATGAAATAATCAATTCATTAATGATAATTAAATGAAATAAAAGGAATGAACAATTCATAATTTCAAGATTGGCAAAATAGAAATTTGAGTCAAATTAGTAAGATAACAACACAAAAATGCTTTACTGTAACAGTTTATAAATGTAAAGGACCAGAAATTTTATCTGCCACAATATGAAAGATTGAGAAGTCTCCAAAGTACTTACAATGCATTCTTAAAGATTTATTATTATTATTATTATTATTTTGTTTTGGTTTTATTTTGTTTTTTGAGACAGAGTTTCTCTGTGTAACAGTCCTAACTGTCCTGGAACTAGCTTTGAAGAGTAGGCTGGCCTTGAACTCACAGAGATTCACCTGCCTCTGCCTCCCAAGTGCTGGGATTAAAGTTGTGCGCCACCACTGCAGGGCCTACTTTTGTGATTTTTAAAAGTAAACCTCACTATCAAAAGCTTGGTTTGTTTTAACTTTACATATTAGCTGCATAGTTATCAGATCCTCCATGCTTTACTGTACTCATTCGTGTCTCATGTATGATAATATGAAATGAATATTAATGTATGATGACTGAAGAGACAGAATGCCTCGGAACACGGTACTTGCATGAACATGCCAGTGTTGAATACTCATGTTTTCATATCTCTCTTCGTATTTATCTCTCATGCAGGCTACCGAGGACAGAAGGGGGAAAGAGGAGAACCAGGGATTGGGCTGCCAGGGAGTCCAGGCCTTCCTGGATCTTCAGGTAATAGGCATATTATCTTTTGCATGCAGGCCTCTAAAAAATGAGCCTCTTCTCCCCTGTGGGCCTTACCTGTTCAGTTGAATGGCCCATGGCAGCTGGAGAGAGGGAGACAGGCAGGATCGCATGTGACCTGAATTCTCACAGTGTATTTTATTTCATTAGCAGCAGGTTTGCCAGGTTCACCAGGTGCCCCAGGGCCTCAAGGACCCCCAGGCCCCAGTGGAAGATGTAATCCAGAAGACTGCCTCTATCCTATGACTTCTGCCCAGCAGAAGGCAGGTGGAAAATGAACACTACAGAGGAAGACATCGTTCCTGGTGAGATCTCCATGCCATGAGAGCTGTTGATCCGTGCTTTACAGCCACGTGCTCTCAAGGCGTTATGATTTCTGGACTGTTTTTCTTTGCTTTTTTTCCTCTCTGATGTGTTGCAAACATCCAAAACCACCATCTGAATCCTGTCTCGACAGTAATTTTCAGATGTTTCCCAACTTTGTTCTGTGTGTTTTGCTTTACCGTGGCTCTGAGTTCTACTCAGTTTCATATGAAAATGCAAGCGAGCCTGTCACGGGTTCTTCAGAAGAAATCCCATGAGATGATATGGTCCACAGACGACATATGGTTTGTGAACTCATCAACATGGTTAGATTTTGATTTCTGAACTTGAATTTTTGAAATTTATATTGATATTTTCATGTTTCAGTTTACTATTGTTGCTTAAAAATCGTCTTTCTGCTCTTTTGAGATTCAGACAGCGCATTATTGCTGTTGATTGTTCTATGACTGATTTTTATGAGGAGTCTTATACCATCCTACGTTCATTCTATTTATACAGAAAAATAGGCAATAAGAGATTCACTTTAAAGTTATTTTTCAAAAGACAAACTATGGAAGACTATCAGGGAGCCCCCAAACTCAGCATAGCCAACCGTTGAGATGACTTTGCATCTTCCTTGCTGTGAGCTCAATTTGAAGTACTCCTCATGACATTGAACATATGCTACAAGAGAAAGAAGGAACCAAACTGACCCTATGCTCACTTCAATGAGTCTCCAGTGATGAAGAAATTGGTTTTTCCCTAAGAGGTGTTTGGTGGTGAAGTCAAAGTACCAAGTACCAAGTCTTTGGATTTTGACAAACTTTAGTAGCCTGGCAAGACTTTTGTGCTCTTTCATGCATTATTCTTCTGATCCCCAGACCCACCATCAGGGCAAAGCACAGGACTTGTAGTGACTGAAACAGAAGAGTCCTCACCTTGCAAAGTGAGGGTGAAGCGCCAGCAAATGAATAGGTGGAGCACACACCATCCTAAGGAGAATTATGGATGTTTCCTTAAAAAGAGTCCAGTTCTCCAAAGGGAAGACGGAGATTCTACATGAAAGGCACTCTGTGCTTCAAAACCGTCTGTTCCGGGTTTGGAGATTTAGCTCAGTTGTAGAGCACTTTCCTGGTAAGCTCAAGGCCTTGAGTTCCATCCTCAGCTCTGGGGGAGAAAATAAATAAACATATACTCTAAAAGGAAGCAAAATTCCAGTGGGGTTAGCTGAATTATCCAACGGTATTTTATACTCCCTACCCGTTCATTGTTTGGAGCAACTTTTTTGTGGGAAACAACTGATTTTCTAAAATATTTAGCACAAGGATGGACGTTGCTGGGATCTAATTCGTTGGATTCCCTCCGGAAGCTGAGCATGCGCCACCAGAGCCCTCTGGTCACAGAGACTAGTTCACACCTCAAGGAGCAGGACATATTCTACAGGATAGGATGGTGTTTTCTACCTACTAATTAAAGCAGACAATGAGTTTAGGAAAGCAAGCCCCCTGAGAGTGGGGAAAGCTGTGAAGGGTTTTCCCCGGAAGCATGCCTGACGTAAGGCAGAGTTTGTTCAAACGCACCCATGATTTGAACTTGTTTTCCTTACAAATAGATGAGCTGCTGGCCGGGTACTGTCAACATAATTGTGCATAAATATAGCTTTTTAGGTATTTAATATTGAGTTTTGCTGTGTATTTCCATCCAAGTTTATTTATTTTCCAAGTCTACTTTATTTATTTCCAATGTTTTAAACATTTTGTTGCTTATTCCTTTATTTTCTTTCTTATGCAATACCTGCAATGGTGCTGTGTTTTAAACTCATGCAGTTGGAAGATGCAGACATTTGCATATGTATCTTCGTAATCAAATGACAGTCTACCCCCCATGTACATAAGGTGAAAAGATGGTGCTATGTGTATATTTTGAGCTTTCAATTTGTTAAATTCTCTGAAACTTACAAAATACCTGGCAATATTAATTTACTTGAATTTGCTGTAAAGCTAAGACTTTTATATGTTTTCAAAGATTATTTTTCATATTAATTGACAGGTTATTTGTCCTTTTGCCTTTTGGTTTATTCAAAAATATTTATTTCATAATTTTAATATTTTATGAACATTTGACTGGTGATCAATGCATTTGGTTTTTTTATTGATCAGTTCATATGTAGAAAAAGATTTCTTGTTTTGTAAATTATATTCAATTGCATTCACTTCAGTTCCACAGATCAGAAGCCTTTCTTATAAGTGGTATATTTATTTTTCTTCCTTTTTCTAATTTCTGTGACTGTGTGACTGGCTTATTTCTGTTTCAAGGATTTAGATTTATTCATGTGACTTGAGGAGGGGATAAAATGTTACACGATACATATTGAGAGTGACCTGTCACCGTGATTCAAGCTCATTTTTAAAACTGGGGCATGTGACTAAGTCTGATATAATTGGAGAGAGGGGCCTGAGATTATATAGCACAAACCCTTCACTCATCTTGGGAAGTTGTTTTTCTTTTTCTGCCTCAGCTCTATTCATAACAAAGGGCTACAAGGGACACTTAGTCTAACGAGCATAACAAAGAAATTGGCAGGTGCTCAACCCTTCGATAAAAATAAACAAGATAATTTGGTCCCCCAAGTAGAATAGGAAAGGTCCCTCTAAATAACCATTTGTTTCATTAAAAAAAATAATTTAAAAAAACTGTTTACTTCAGGTGTTGTCTTTAGCAAGAGGAAGAATTACTAATTTTCTCTCATTCATACTACACATATGTTTAAATACAAAATAATTACAGGCCATGATGACAATATTACAACTGTTTTTTTCCCATAAACAAGGATTTTAGAACTCTTTTTAAGTTTTATGACAGTTCAGTTAGCAATTTTAGTTAGAAATCTTCCTATGTAGATAAGATCTCTTCCCAGTTCATTTTTCTGGCTTTTAGAGGCAAAAGAAAAGAGAGAAGAATGACCTAGGTATTTGTCTATTGTTCTTTCCACATGAAAGCATTGACCATTACCTCCAACCACAACAGAAGCAGTCAGTCCTGAGTTTTTCAACGTCTTACCTTGATCAGAGCTATTTAAAGACTTTGACCTCGTGTGCTTTTTTTTCTGTATCTCATGATATAGTTGAAGACTGAAATTTTGCCTACTACAAAGATAAAGGAATTATTTCACAATACACTGCCTGTACAAATTACCATTTGATTCTGAGTTTATGAGCTATGTCTATGGCTATGTCCTAGACATGGTTCAGCTCTTCTGCATTTCTGAGAAACTTATTACATACCTCCTTTGTCCACAAGATGGTGTTGGCAGCAGTTTGTTCAGAACTGAACAGACTCCCAGAAGTCTAAACCCTAGAAAAGTTTGGTGAACAACTAAGTCAGACACTGGCCTTTGCACTTTTGTTTTGTAAATATTCTTTGTTATTCATTTAATTAATTTGCATTTTTCAGAATTTTCAGTAGCTTTGTGAGGCAGGCACAATAGCTTTCGGTTTCTTGGTTGTCTCATTTGTATTTATTTATCACGTGTATACCTATATGCAACATGTGAATTTGCTATAAGGCTGTTTTATACCACTTTTGCATTTTCGTGACTAATGTGCACACACTAAGTATTCATCCCGCCTTGCAGACAGGGCAGGTGTCCTTCTGACAAATGAAACACATTTAGCTTAGCACAAGGAGCTATTTACACATTACACAATGTCTAAATTCCTTATTGCTCAAGATAAATTTTGCAATTAAATTTGTACAATGTCTATTTTACTAGAAATATGTCACCCTTTACAAAAATAAGTAAGAAAACTGATTTTCAAAATGCCTTCCTTTTTATTGTAAATGCCATCCTTTTTCTAGTGTTGGTAGCACTAGCCCAAGACTGAGAATTGGGTGCAGTGATGTTGAGGTGATTTGAATGACCCAGGGAAAAGCTGAACAGATTTGACATTTGCCCTTGTCCTTAACTTACTTTCTACGCTTGTCTAGATGTATCTACCATGCGAAGACACATGGTGTTTTCTCTTCTGGCTTAAGAGTGGGACATACTCTCCCTTTGTATTCCTCTCATCTCAGAGATTAAAGAGCCCCTGTGAGGTGAATCCCAGGAGAGTTTAATTATCACCCTTTAAGTCGTGTGCATGAGAGTGATGTTGTAGCCCATTGACTTGCATTTCTTCATCATCAGTGTGTAAAGTGGTGTTTGTTGGACTAAATATATTCAATGAGTGGGAATTCCAGGACATAGAAAAAGAGGTTCTTTCTGTTTTTATTTACTAGTATAGCTGGAGCTACCACAGCAACATGTCACTTAGCCAAGTCAAGACTTTGTTCATCAGTTTGGTTTGATTGAATGAAGCTCCAAGTAGACCCAGAGAACACTGATACAGGCAAGCAAACCAGCAAGAAAATAATTATCCAAAAGACAAGAGGAAACTTAGTCTAGCAAGAAACAGCTACACAGAAAAAATTTCAAGTTTGATTTCAGTAGTGATGTATGGTTTGACTCAAGATGTCAGCTGGTTGCTTCACGGACTTGCCCAAAGTGAATGCTGGTAATGAGAGCACTACTAAACTTGGGACTAACTGTTCAACGTGTAACACGAGTCTGGGCGTTGCTTGACCATAACAAGCTGACAGGCATCAATATTCAATTTTACAACTTTTTATTTTGCTTTGATTCTTAAGGTGTATTTAGAGGATAAATGCTTGTAGTGAATTTGAATTCATATTGTGTTATTGACTATTTTATAACTATTTATTTTTAAAATAACATTTGGGATGTATTTTTCTCCATTTTGTTTGTTCACTATCTTACCTCATCAGCTGTTTAAGGTTGAGTTTTATTACACTCACTTCAAGTGGAATGCTCCTCACTTTGTGATAAATCCCAGTGAATATGCGTTTGTAGGCCTTGGTTCCTCTAGCTTTATTATGCGTCAGGAACGCCTTGCCTCTCTCAGCAATAAAGGAATCCACTCTAAATCAGGGACCTCTGAGGTGCAATTCTTAACACTGTGTCTATACTTCAGTCCTTCTCCATGGCTGAAGCTCCACCCCAGTTCTGTTCTGTTAGTTCTTAGCCACACTGAAGCTTCACAGTCACCCTCGCGCCAAGAGCAAGCCCACAGCATCCATGGAGCCTGGGACTGCTCTACTGGAGGCTCAATGTCTACCACACTGGCCTCACAGTTTGAATTTGTGACCTTCCTCCCTGGCAGACTATGCAAAGCCCAGTATGTTGATTTCAGTTGGGAATTATAAACAGAAAAGGAAGTTAGAGTGAGTCCAAAATGATGCTCTCTTCTAACAGAAGTTAAAAATCAAGTTAGACTCCTTGCTAGAGAGAACTCTTAGAAAGCTAAGAAGAGTCGTGACTAACTTTCCTCCTATAAGTTTCTTAGCATGGCAATACATATTTAAATATATAGTATGTTTTCTAACAGATATTAATTAAATCAAAATATGCCAGTGGCTTTATATGTCTATATGGACTAGCTAATGACTTAAATAGTTCTTAACTATCCTTGCCTTCATATTCCCTTACAATAAATTAAGTGGGTGCTCTCTAAAAAGTATTGTTGTCTTCTCACATGCAACTGTGAACTTGGAGACCAAATAAAAACACATCAAAATAAACTTGAAAAAGAAGACACAAATCCCAAAACATTTCTTGGAGTCAATTTCCTCCATTTTTTCTCTTTAGTTACAAATGTAGAATGAACAGCAGCACACAAAAGCATGGGAAACAGAAAGTTAGTGTAAATTGACAGTTTTTAAGACACAAATATTTATCAGACAGCACCCTCTTGCCAACAACCAGATCTATCAAGCATGCTACAGGTCTTTGGATAACCTTCTCAATGCCATTTGAGTGCGCGTATTGCATATACAATATTATAAATAGACAACTTGTATTTAATATTTATTGAGCCATTGGTACTTAATGTTCAACATCAGAAATTCATAAAAACAACTTAAGTACACAACTGGACAGTATTTTACTACACAAAAATCATAACCTATAAGACCTAAGCACGAATATTGTCTTAGAGTTTTAGACTATTTATGGCCATTTTCCATTTGTAACGAAAGAAATAGCTCACTAACATCTCATTTTTAGTGCCATTTTTATACTCCCTTCCCTAGGGTTACCAGCATGCTTAAAGGTAATTCTCCTGCTATTTGGGTTTATTTGTGTTATGGGAGATTTTCCACCAATATTGGTTAACTTCAAACCTGGAGATTTTATACCTCAGAAACAATATATCTCCAAAATTAAATAATTCAATCATAAATGATCTTTGAAGCAGGTATTTAAATTAAGCACATTTGGGGTCGGATCTGATAATGTTTAAGGGTAGCAATATTGGTTTAACCAGCTTGAAATATAAAATATTCCACATCAGTCACCAAACTGTATGATTACTCATTCATACTCTTCTGGCAAACAGAAGACAATTATCCAAAATTATCAACAAATATATGTGCTCAGACTAGAAAATTATTTTCATACTTATTAACCAGCCTGTTAGCTATTAGGATTACGCATCAAATCATCCCATCTTGGAAGCATGAATAGAAAGAAACCAGAAATCATTTGCTCTTGACTAATATGCATGTTTCTCAGCAACTTCAGCTGTCTACACATTCCCCTCATGACAGGTTCTCTGAGCGATACTACCCAATCTCTAAAGCACATCAAGGAAGATCTGGATATCTCTATTTTGCTAGGGATGCATAGTAGGCCTGCCTGGGTTTAGCAGCCATCTTTCACGGAGAGCATTCACTAGGTACATTTTTTTTTACAAGTTTTTCATCAAATATTAGTGCTTCCCATAAACTGTTTCATTTAACTGAAATTTACAGTAGGTTGGTTGTTCCTGCCATTTGGGATGTGCTAGTTTTGCATAAGCTGTCTGTAAGTGGCTGTCCCCAACATTACTGTATCTGTGGGTCTTGTTGTCCTGCCTCAATATGCATCAAGTTGTGTAACAGTTGGGTGAACTGATATTTGAAATTTTATTTTTTTATTTCTTATGAATACAATGTTATAGGACTGAGGAACATATTTAATTACTTAATTTTTCTTTCCCTGTATTTGGTTATTGTCACTCTAATTAAAGATAAAAGCACTTTGATGAAAAAAATTGTTTCTTTGCATGTTTATTTTGTGTCATTAAAAACATACCATTTTTATATAATATGTCATAGAGAACTGTAACAGATTCCTCCATGCTCAAAGCTGTCTTCCAAACATGGGGAAGGACAGTCTAGATAAATGGTGCTGACACATAGCCAAGCTGGAACCTATCTCTTTAGAACAATTCAAGATAAAATCACTGAACTACATGCTAAAAAACAATGTAAAGACGTTCCATGATACAGAATTCATGTTTGATTTAAGCAAACAACTCATATGTAAAGAAGTCACACGAGAATATGAATTCTTGGTATAAAACTATCACTAGAACCTGCTCTTCTTTGACCTGAGTTTCATAAACTAACTGAGGACATTGACTACTGTCTCTGTGTGGGACAAGTCTCAAAGATGCTTTGTGACATCGGAAGTACATTAGCTCTGGCTGGTAGTTCAAGTACATGCTGATGGAATAGCAAGTGGATGCATTTATGTACACAATGATAATCTACTTGAGTGATCAGGAAATGCCAATAATTAAAAATATAGTCTTTTTTAAAAGGGAGAGGTGGGCTCTAATACACTAATCCCATTTTCCTCAATGGAAAGATCATTTAGACAGAAAGTTTGCAAAAGAAAACCATCGGAACTGAATCACATTTACCGAACATTCCATCTAGAAGTAGTAGAAAAGACATAGTTCAGGGTTTGTTTTTTTTCAATTGGGGCATATTTACTATGCTTTGTGTTTGGTTTCATATAGGATACTTTGTCAAGCATATGATGACATATCCACCCTTACCATGTCCCTTTAGTCCTGCTCTTTCTTGCCCCAACTGCTCATGTCCCGACCTCCCTTTGTCTCCCTCTTGCTTCATGTCATATGTATATGTATACATAAATAAAGATAATTTTATGATACATAGGACAAAAAGTCAATTTCCTTAGTTTCAAAACTCCTTAGTATCTGGTGCCGAGCCCTGGTAGAGTTGAGTCTTTCCCCTGACCGCAGGGCCATTGGAGGTCACTCTCCCTCTTACTCACCCCACCCCAGACACAGCAGACTTGCTTCTGCCCGCTCTCCCAGAGCCGCTGCTCTGTTTTGCAGATTCCTCTGCAGTACCTTCTTCAGGCTCAAGTGCATGGGGCACTGCCCTGAGGTTTGCAAGCCTGCAGCTCCCTGCCCAATTTGGGCATTGTTGCCCACAAGAGGGTACCATGAGTGGCAGGATCTGGCCGCCACTATAGGAGCTACGGTGGATGTAGCTGCATCTACCACCACGGCCAGGAAGTGTCTTTTATTCCTAAGGTTTCTTATGTGCTGCTATATACTGTAAATCCTTATTTCAGGATTTGTAAGTTGGTCATCTGACATGGTTTTCCTGGGAAAAGTCTTGTCTGTCTTTCTGTTTAAAAGTCCTGTCTATTCTGTGTGCAAGGATGGATCTGTGCCTGCATGTTTACTTCAGGTTCAGTTGGATGTGTAAATGTGTGGCCACTGCATGCTTGTTTCTGACTGGTCTCGGATGCCTGACTGTGTGTGTTCTGTGTGTCAGCTGTTACTACTGCAGCTAACTGCCTGGGATCAGAATTTGCCTCTGGGCTTTTCTAGCCCTGAATCTGATATAACGACAGTCAATTTTATTTTATGCTGTTCTACCCTATTAAACAAAAACAACTAAGAAATTGGATATGGTTTAAAATATGTAAAACTGATAACTCCAGATTGAAACTGATCTGGAAAACACCACATGGTCTGCCACCACCTTAATTAAATACACCATTTTGACTAAGGTTGAAAAAGAGGGAGATCATATGAGTTCACACCATCTTAAACAAAAATGAACACATAGAGATGGCCCCACCAAAGAGACATTAGGTCTCCAATATATTTTTAGATTTCTGTTTGACAATTCCTGTCCTAAAAACAAGGTTTATGAAAGATGGGACTTAAAACAACGCTGGTTACTGAGGTGTTAAAGCTGCACCTCCAAGCATTCAGGTACAGGGATGTATCTTGCTGGCAGCCAGATTCCGCAACGTAAGAATAATCACCTTGACTAGATTGTTTACAGTGCTAAAACTTGGTTTTGTCTTCCACAGATTATGACTATGCTCTATGTCTTAGGACCACAGCTGAACACCAGAGACTGAGGTATTCCTGTTTTATGATGCAGCAAGGCAGTGACCTAAACGGTCTGACAAAGCGTCTCTCCTTATCTAAGGTCTACTCAGGCTGACAAAAACCAGTTTCAAAGCATATATCTCACCTTCTTGCTTTTACTAACACTGTTAAGCTATAGCTAATTTGGTAAACAAAGTCATAGAGAATACTGTTATGTTCTGTAATGGTGTACTTAGACATACAAATTACCTCATAAAGGATCAACTTTGATGTGTTCAGATATTATCATTCATATATATATATCAAAGTTGAGCCTAAACAACATTTGTCTAGTTTAGATATACCTAACAGATAATGTTCTCCTGATCCTCAAATACTTCAGAGTTCTGAGAAAATGACTCAGGTGAAATTTATTCTCCTCAGAGCTGACGGTGTTTGATAACCAGGGTACTGACAGACTTACCAGTTTAACAGTTCTCCCCCGACCCCCAAAGCCTCAACTACCTTGATCGCTCATTAGTTCATTAGTTAAGTTTCCTGTTGAAACTACAGACAGGTTTGCTTCATTCACTGGCTTCATAGTACAGGATAAACAGGTTTCAGACGTAACTTTCTTTGGAGGCTCAGAGTTTTAGCATTGATAAATGCAGTTTTGATAAACTGATGGAGCGCTGACTATAAACAGTGTTCAGGGGTCCTTAAATTTCTGTGGATTTTACTGGTCCCAGCTCTTAGTAGTACATGGAGGCTTTTTCGGCGTCACTGTATTGTCTCCAACAACATATAGCAAAACGCTGCTAAAATGCCCACTCCTCCCCCTCTGAAACAGGTTAGCATTAAAGAGGCCATGGAAGCCTGCAGGTGTGTTCAACTCTGTTCCTCCTCCCTGCTCCCCAGCCTCCTTCCCTCCTTCCCTCCTCCTCCTTCACTCGCTCAACCTCTTTTATTTAGTATATTTCCTCTGGTTGTTCTGTAAGTGTAGACTTAAAGGTGTGTTTCATTGGGATAAAGCCAGGCCCTAGGAAAAATGTTCATGATTTTTTAACCCAAAGCCATAGCCTTTTTCTTTACACCCAGATGTAAATCTATTTCAGCTGTCTTACAGACACCTGCATGTTCTTGGGGAAAAGATTCTGCTACTGTATCAAGAAATCTGGCCTGGTGGAAACTAGTCTCCAGAGCCCCTATTTGATCCCACCCACCTGCGAACCTGCATTTTACAGGTTCACTCCTCCTGCCAGACATGTGCCAAGGCCAACCCAAGGGGGGACCTCCAATACACCAGCCCCTGCATCAGTACCAGGGACACCAACCAAGGACATCACCTTGGTGAGGCCTGGCTGGTTGACTTCACCCACATGCTCATTCAAAAAAAGCTCTGTTATCTCTTAACTTTTACTGATAACTTTACAGGATGAATAGAGGTATTCTCCACCTCTGGGGAAACAGCAGATGTGATGGCTCAGTTACTCCTGGAACACATCATTTCCCGATTTAGCATGCCATTCCCCCAAACTCCTGGGACATCAGTGCTGGTACCACCTCTCCTGGCTCAAGTGGGCACCTATCCAGGATGGATGGTCTGTCCAACAATTGGAATCCTCCACCCTCTGGTTTTTCAAAACATCCCAGTGAGCAGCATATCTGCTCTTGTGTCTGGCTCATTTTTGTGTCTGGCTCACTAAACATGAGCCCACTGACTCCTAACTTTCATGTTGTCCCATGCCACAGGAAGTAGATAGTCTTGAACCAGTGCCTATATATCCAAGAAGGTTGGGATGTTCAAGTTGGAATCTCTGCTCCAGCCTCACTTTTCCCCATTCCAAACTCCACCCCTTAGAAAGTCCAAAAAGCAGCAACTCCTCCCTTAAAGCTCAAGATCACACCTACAGGGTATTTAAAACCCTGTCCCTAGACCTGCAGCGTGGTGATTTCTTCTCTTTCCCCAAGCTCACCCAGGAATCCTTTGCTCAGATTAAACCTTCTTTTATTAATTCAGCTTGATTTGGTTTATTGCATGGATAGAGAAACCCACTACTGGGGATTTTGAAAATACTTATCAATAATGACTGGGAGCAGATGGAATTTTCATACAGTTCATTTTCATTTCCTTAAATACTAAAGCTGTTGAATATTTTTCATGTATCTTAAAATTTGGGGGAAATTTTGTACCATGTATTCTCAACATATTCACCTCCCCTCTCCCAAACTTTTATCCTCATTTTTTTAAAACTCATCAAATCCAGTTTGTGCTGCCTGTATACTCTTGGGTTTGTGGCCAGCCCCTGGAACATGGTCAACCTACCAGGGACCACTCCCTCAAAGAAAACTGACTCTCCCTCTCTCATTGCTCTTCAACTAGGGGTGAGATTTTGTGTCCACACCCTTCTCCACACTGGGAGTTTCTCTAGGTTGAGCCTAAGCGGGTCTTGTGTATCCCATCCCAAGTGAGTTCATATGCACAACTGCTCCCTTCTGT
>LOJH01045714.1:0-15353 GCA_001685095.1 Ellobius talpinus
GGAGGTGGAAAATTTTTTAATAACAATAAAAAAGTGTCTGAAATTAAAAAAATTTGATTAGTAAAAAAATTAAAAAAAAATAAAACACATAACAGAGAGAAGAAACACAGCTAGTGGTACTTGCTTAACACAACTGATGCCCTGGGTCCCTCCCACCTCTGCTCTGTAAATGGGGCCTCAGGAAATAGCAAAATAATAAGAGAGTCATATGAACTACACTGTTTTTGAAAGTTTTCATTTATTCTATGTGCATGTGTGTGTGTGTGTGTGTGTGTGTGTGTGATATGAGTAGGTGTTTGAGCCACAGGTGCATGTAGAGGCTAGAGAATAACCATGTGGAGTCTGTTCTGTCTTTCGACATTTATGTACATTCTGGGAATTAAACCCAGATCTCCAGGTTTGTGCTACAGGCCGCTTTACTCACAGAGACATTTTGTGGGCCCTTGATGGTGCTTTTAACAAAAGGACAGTTGCTTCTCCTTTACTGATGCAGCAATACTGTAGGTTCTCCTCTATCTTTCCCACTCTACCCATCCATTGCCCTATTTTCCAGTAGGGATGGAGTCTGCTTCTTCCTATTCTGAGACTGGAATATATTCAGAGAATATGGGAAGTCCACAGACACAGCAGGAAATTGATTCTCTCACTCACTCCCCAGTGAGGCTATGTTCAGAATTGTCTTACTTCATACTTTCAATTCAATAAATATGAATCCTAATGCTGATATTAACAAAAATAAAAAGACATGCTTTTCTGCACATTATAGTTTTGCATTCAGTAACCCATTTTAACTTCACAAGCACATGGAGATGCAGTTATTCTTAGTATTATCCCCAACATAGTCATGCAGAAGCAGAAGGGTATGCTAAAGGAGTCCCCAGGCATCTGACCGATGGGCAAGTGTCTATGCATTATATGGAAAACAGAGAGGCCCTAGCTTCAGGTGTGGGCACCTGACTGTCGAGTGTCCTGGAACCTCTACCTTGTGTTGTGCTCATCTGTGAAGTGAAGAACCAGTAAGGGAAACTAGGATGGTGCCTGGTGCAGACAAAGGCATGCTAAACCATTGTTACAACTTTGAATCTTCTGTCTTCCAGATGTCAAATGAACTTGTTCCCATGGACTCACTCACTTGAGTAGGGGGGCGGATTTCCCAACCTTTTCCTTTCAAACCACATCCCAGCTACCCAACATGCAGCCCCTCCCCTTTCTCACTTCTCTAACCAGCACCGTTATTCACCTTTCTTTGTTACCTGTCCTATCTGACTACTGCACAAGTCCTGTGAGGGTGAGGCTTCTCACCTATCTTTGCTCAGACACTTTGCTCTGCCCTTGACACAGAGCAAGTGTGCAGATGTCTTCTAAACAGTTGAGGAATGAGAGTCTCTAAACCAAAGAGCTACATCTTCATCAAATCTATCAGGCCTGCTTACACGACATCAGTGGCCATGTGGCATGTGAACTACTGATGTTCCCTTACAGGAGGGAGGGTTGGAAGAGTCACTGGACCCTTACCTGAGATTTCAGCTCTCCTCCTGTAAAACTTTAAGACAATTCTGAAGCCATTTCTGACAATTCTGAACCCCCTCAGCCTCTGTGCCTGGGAACCAAGGACCTAACAGCTACATATGCACGTATGTTCTCCAGAAATTGGGGCAAGATAACCTTTAAGATGTTGACTCAGTTCCTGAACAATTACCCATACATGTATGTTTTGATTCAGTCCCTGGGAAACGGGGTCAAAATGACCTCTTACATCATCTGATCTGGAAACAGCTCACCAGCCAATTATTGGTAATAGCCCTTTCAAATAAGCCAATCATAATAGTCAAAGAACAACCCCCCTTGCTTCTGTGGCCTTCTCTTTTAAAAGTAGCCTGTATCAGCTATTTGAGGTCTCTTGGCTTCCCGAATGCTGGGGGACCCTGTCATGACAGGATTAATAAAATCCTCATGCTTTTGCATCGGCTGTGGTGTGAGGGGTGGTCTCTGKGGGCGACTCCTCCTCGGTGTTTGGACTCTAGGGTCCAACACTCCCATCCATTTGCATGTAGGTCTGTAAAAACTGCAAATAGCTTTGGATTCTAGAGTATAAAGACTGGGGATTAACTGGGGGTTCTATCTATATGGCTACTCGAAGCAATGTCCATGGTGGGAAAAGACTTTACAGTGCAGGTCCCTTGGAGAACCCCATGCTCTGTCCATACCTCATTACACATTCTCTATAAGTAAGCCCATTAAATTCATTGGCTCCCTGTGGTGAACTTTAGTTGAATCGTACTTTGAGCTGTGGTTGGGACCTTAGGATGAAGGATAGATTGTGCTCATGTCTCCTGTGGGAAGGAATTCTCACAGCACCAGCAGCGTCATGTATTCAGGGACAATAATCTCTCAAAGCTGAAAGCAAGTGAGAGTTTCGATGCCACCATGACACCCCTTGTAATCAATCCTCCACCAGAAGAAGAGCAAGTACCACCCAGTGACATCCTCTCCTGCACAGCAACTCCATCACCAGCTGTCAATCATGCTGTTGGCATTTGGGGACTGTTGGTTAAAATACTACCCACATACCAGTCTGAAGCAGGTATCTTCCTGTTAGATCCTGTGTGATTGTGGTCAATATAAGCAAAAACTTCTGTAAGCTTGGACCAAGATGAGATTTCTGAGTACCCAGTTCATGATTTGACTTTCCTGGAGATATTATATTATATCCTAGAGATATTATAAAGTTATGTCCATCTATGTGAAAAACTTGAAGAGGATGTTTTTATGGAACTGACTGAAGATGTGGTACATGAGTTAGCATAGCTGGACCATGAGAGGGAGATGAGCTCCCTCCTCATATGGGGAGGCCTCATGGGGATGACTTCTAGAAATCCAGAAATGTGAAAGCTCACATTTGTTTCAGGATTCTTTAAAATTCAACTAAAAGGATAGGTCTGAGGAAATTCCCCAACATGCCTCTCACCCCTTCTCATCACCTTACCAAACTCCCTGCAGGGCCCTAGAGAGTCTCCAGCCAGCAAGGTCAGAGGGGTCTTTGGGATTTTTCTCAAGACTGAGAAGTCAGGAGTCCATACCTGGAGTAGGTGAGGTCAAGGTCAGGTCTGTGTCTTGTCGATCACTTTTGTCTTCCTTGAAAAGCCCTTTCATTTGTGCTGGAAGGTCACATGATCCCAGAGCAAGTTAAAAGTGGCAGCTGTGTCCTTTCCCAGAGTCTAGCCGTACTGTGGTGTCCTTTATCTCAACCCAGTATTTTCCCATGTCTGTAAATTTAAAGGACTCATTATTTAGCTCAAGCCTGCATTTTATCTCATTTATGGATGAGCATTGAGGGAAAAAAGGTTGAAGAAAAATAAAATCCCTTATTTTGCTAATGAGAGACATCTGTTTATTTCTCCTTTTTAAAATGTGCATTTGCTTAATAGGCAAGTTTTAAAAAAATGCCAATCAAGGCTGCCATGACTTGGGGGATTTATCAGAATTGGAACTGTTTTCTATAATTAAAGATGCATTGGGTGATGTCACTGTCGCTCCCTTGGAGCTGGGGGAAGGGGTAGGTTTGAGAGAAATGGCCTTGGATGTTCACAACCTATCTCCAAAACCTGTGATGCCATCGTTCTGTGTGGGGGATGTCCTTAATCCATGGACCTTGGGAAAAGGAGATACCCTGCAATGCTAGGGTGGGGCAATAGTAATAATAAGCTCAGTATGACAGGGGGCAAAAGGGTGAGCCAAAGGAGCCCTGAAAGGTGAATTGGAGGTTGAGCCACATCTCTAGAGTCTGGAGAGGCAAGGAAGTAAGTTCTACTTTAGGTTCCTAGAAGGCACTACCTCTACCTTCACCATGCCCTTGGGACTTCTGACCTTCAGAACCCAGTAAGGTTACAAATACATGTTTGGGTTAAGCTACCTAAACATTTAACCCTTAACCTTTGTGGAGACCTGTCACCAAAACAATAGCAAATGAATGCCCTCTGTATTTCTCCCTGAATGCCAGAGAAAGGGCAAAATAAGCATTAAGATTGGCAGGTGGATCAACAGGGAAGTCACTGACAGCATTTAAGGAACATTTATGGTTGCTCATCTACGAAGAGCAGGAAGCAGAGATGGGATGGGAAGTGAAGGGCTTCTTTTGCCCCAGCAGCAAGCTTCTCCTGCCACCATGCCTTTCCACCACAATGACTAGGCCCCTATAGACTGTGAGTAGATATTGTTCTCATTGATGAGCAAACTGACTGATGAGAATGCTAATGCTGGTGTTCTCCATCAGTGTCATCCAGTTCTACCATCTCTGGGGGGAGCTAGTGTCATCAACCATGCTACATGAGGAATGCATGTCTCTAGAGTATGAATGAAGTCAAGAAGTCCTCTTGGATCAGATCCATCTCAGATGGCTGTCGTCTTGAATCCCCTATTACCCAGTGGTAGTTCCAGAGGCTTCTCTTTCCACATTGGCTGGGGCTGTCTCCTTAGAGTGAAGATGTGGATTCATTCCTGAGTCTAAGTGTGATCACCGTCCAGCTGGGCAAGAGCTTCAGTTTGACTAGTATTCCTGAAAGTTGCCTTGTATGAAATTTCTTGTTTCCTTATAAAATATTTTAATGAGTTATTTTATTATGTATATTAATTGTACAAAGTAATTTGTTTCATTCCCTTTTATACATGTATGTACTTTGACATAGTCTCTTGACTACCGTCACGTATTCTCACCTTTCCTGTCTCCTCATGCTCCCCCTACTCTTTGGATTCCATATATAAGAGAAAATACATTCATTTGCCTTTCAGAATCAAGCTTGTTTTCCATACTGTGATAATTTCCATATTTTTCTGCAAATGGTATTCTTTTGTTTTTCTTCTTGACCAAGTAATACTTCTCTGCAGATAGGCACTATATTTTCTTTAACCATTTTTTTTCTGTCAATAAGGATGATTCCACATTTTAACAGTTAAAAATAGTGCCATGACTAGATCACCAGATGCTGGGGAGTAGGATAAGGAATGGAGTTCTTCAACCCAAAACCTCACAGGAGAGAAATTAATGTGTGGGAACTAAGGGAACTTGCTGAGTCTGGGTAGATTCAGGAGGGTGGGCAAACCACTTTCCTTCCCACGACATGGTACAAATGAAGGACAATAAATGAGAGATTTGGTCAAAACCACTCTTTGAGTTTTAAGATGGAAATAAGCCCCTTTCAGGCAGACCTTTGTTCTCTACTTCAAAAGCAGAGTAGGAAGGGCAGGAGAAGAGCCATCCCAAGATGCTCCCAAGAGTCCACTGCGAGCATGAAATCTCTGGAAATTGTGGTCATTTTTTTTTTCAAAATGTAACTGCTTGATTCCTCCTCATAGTAGAAATTCCTAGAATAAATAATTGACCTTTTTCAGTGAGAATTCTAATTGGTCTTAATAATAATAAAAACCCGGAGTCGGATATTAGGGGGTGAAAACTGAAAGATCAGAGAGACAGAGCAGCAGGTCACTAGAGTTCTTACCTCTATGAAACCCACAAACCAAATGGAATAGGGTATCCTGTCTCTACAAGTCCTCAGACTGAATGCTGTCTCTATGAGACCTCAGACTGAATTTTTAGCACCTGACTCCTCAAGGTCACCTTGTATTCCTCTCTCAGCCCAGTCCTATCACTTCCAGGCTCCACCTCCCTAGTGCTGGGATTAAAGGTCTGAGCCACCACCACTTGCCTCTGTTTCTCTTTTAGACTGATTCAATCTCATGTAGTCCAGGGTGGCCTTGAACTCAGAAAGATCTGTCTGCCTCTGTCTCCAGAGTGCTGGGATGAAAGGTGTGTGTCACCACTGCCTGGCCTCTAGGCTAACTATTGTGGCTAACTCTGCACACTGATCTTCAGGCAAGCTTTATTTGTTACAGCACAAACAAAATATCACCATACCTTTTCTTCCTGCATAAGGTTTAGGGATACCCCCTCCCCACTTTATTAGAATGTATTTTTGCTTTATTCAAATAAATGCTTCAATTAATTGAAACTGTCATGGTGTATACCTTACTCTACTCCTGGTTTTGTGTTGGCTGTAAGGGGCAGCCAAGCTCAGGTTCAGCCCATCTGTGCTGTCCAGCGGAAAAGACAGCGTCACATACCCTCCAACTTGCAAACTCCATACTATTTGGGATGATCGGGGGCTCCCCACCTCACTAGGATGTGTTTCCCTGAAGTCATTTTGTATTTATAGTCATTTATCTTTGAAGGATCGATTGGGTAAGACTGGATGCCTAATAAATTAGCCAGTCTGGAGGTGACAGGTTGCTCAAACCACGGCACCTTGTCAACCACCAGGGCCACTACTATTGGCTTTCCCTTGGCAATTTGTCATGGCTTATAATTAATTACAGCTCGTAAATCCACAGCATCACAGCAGAGATAATAAATAATAGAAGCTTTTTTCTGGATTATTTATTTATATTAATATGAATGCCTCTTCCTTTCCCTTCCCAAGAGCTCCTGGAGTGAATCTTTGTATACAAAATTCTAATTAATGTTCTTGGGTCTCTCACACTTTTATTTTCTCTTATATCAGGAAGAAATATTTTATTTCCTGATTATTGGCTGCTATTGTAACATAAAATAGAACATTGAATGGTGACCTTGGCATGGGCAAACCATTAATTAGCCTTGGGATGAATGCCAGGAAACCTTCAGGTACATTCAAAGAAACAATTGCATTCATTTGATAAGCAGGGTAGTGAGGACCATTGGCCCCTGCTGCTGAGTCCTGTAGCTGAGAAATGCCAACTCTAGTGAATGGCTTCCTGCTAAGACAGAAATTCTGCTAACAATTAAATAAGAGCCTCACTCTAGTTGGCTTTTCACTACTGTGATAAAACACTGTCTAAATATAAATAGACCAATTTAGAAAGGAGTGAGTTTATTTAGGTTATAGCTCAGCACATCACTGAGGGAAGTCAGGGCAGAAACTCAAGGCAGGAGCCTAGAGGCAGAAACAGATGCAAAAGCCATGGAGGAGGAGAGTTGCTTACTGGCTTGCTCCCCATGACTTGCTCAGCCTGCTCTCTTTAATATCCCAGAACCAGCTACCCAGAGATAGTACCACCCACAGTGGGCTGGAACATTTCCCATAATCACCAATTAAGACAATGTCGCACAGATGGGCACACAGGCTAATCTGACCAGGAAAAGGTGTGTCTCTTGAGGTTTCCTATTCCCAAGTGACTTATACTTGTGTTTGTAACGTTAACAGCTGAAGCTAAATATGACAAGCCCAGTCCTAAGGATGTTACATTTTATGCTCCTGAGGGACACTGTATTTGGTCCTTGGAGATAGGATGCAGGCAGCTGCATAGGCCAGACCTGGGAACAGTTTACAGGAGGTCATGTTCAAGTCTATCATTTACTGGAACCTGCTCGCGAGACTCTACTTGATCGTAGGAAGGATTGAGAAATGTTCCTGGCTTCACAGCCATAGGAAATGAGTTTTATTTCATGGATCCACCCCCTTTTCCATATTCTCTTCACATCCTTGAAAACCACACACTGACTGATTACCACAGTTAGCAGTATAAAGACTTGGGACTTGGGGCTGCCACACACTTACTGGGTGAGGCATCATTGTGAATGCTGGTTGCAGAATAAAAGGGAAGTTGGCAGTTTCACGAACTGACTTTGTGTGGGGAAGGCATTGAAAGTAACACTGATGGTTGTCACTTCCCAGCAGGGACCAACTCACAGAGGTTCTTCAGGTCATTTCTTTGTAAAGTGCCTTGGTCACGTGGAGATGTGAAGATGTTCTGGCAAAACAAAATACTGCTCCCAGTGAGCAGGCTGGGCTCACTGGAGAAGGGGACAAGCAGTTCTTTCTGTAATTGTAGTCCAGGGCTATTGAGTGCCAAAGAGAATCAGCTGGGCTGGGTAGGTGCGGCTGACAGATGCAGGCACTCACAGCTACAAACTGGAGAACTAGGCGCTAAGTTTTATCATTCTGGGTTCTGACTGTCAGCAGCCTAGCCCTTGACAGCTACTGAAATAGTTGGCTCTGAGCAGCTGCTGCCATTGGCAGCTGGCAGAGGAAGCCAATGTTTCAGCCCCGTAGCCTCGGATGTTAGGACTCCTCCAATGCAGGGCAGCTCACAGGAACTCTTCCAGTACACTGGGCCTTCAGTCTCTTGTCTACCACTGCCCACATCCTACAGTCTAGGCTAATGTCTACCACTGCCCACATCCTACAGTCTAGGCTAAAATGTCTATTTCCCTGGTCCTGTGTTGTCTCTATTGCATTCACGCCCTGCTACATCTGCCCTTGGCTGTTCTCTGAAACCTCTCAGCTGTCCCCTAATCACAGGACTCAAGGCCACTGTCCCTCAGCTTCACACACTCTACTTAGAAATCATAGACAAGGAGCTGGAGAGATGGCTCGGCTTCTAGTATACTTGCTGCTCAAACAAAGGCTGGAGTTCAGAACCCAAAAGCCCTTGTAATTCCCCCTTGGGGACACAGGGACGGGGCAGGGGAATCTCCAGAGCATACTAGTTATCAAGATGAGATAAGTTGGAAGCTCTAGGGTCAGTGAGACACAGTCCTGTTAGATGAAGCAGAGAAAGCAGAGAATGAGCAATGGACGAAGAGACTAGACGTCATAGATGTCAACCTCTGGCTTCCATTCACACACACACACACACACACACAATCACACAATCACATCTGTGCACCCCACATACGTGAAAACATACATATATACAAACACAACTTAAATGGACCCCAAATAAATCATAGGTGGTAAGAAAAGACTACTTAAGACCCATCTTTGTGTGGCCTAATGTTGTACCACCAGATACAGGGCATCACAGGAGGCTGTGTCTCGGCTGACTTGAAAAGTAAACCAAATATCCTGATCATATATCTCAGAGGGTGCGTGGCAAGGGTGTGATAATCAAATAAAGTATTATACTTGGACCAGCCTCAATGCAGCTTCCACTAATCACTGGCTTTCACACCCTTCTCGTACTCAGAACAATCTCAGGATTGTTCCTCCTGTTAAGTTCACTGTGGACCCTGATGAGTAGAAATAGCTGTGGGACCGCTTACAGACCACCTAGCTTTATTTCTCCCTTTTCTGTCTGGTGCAGAGTATTCAGAGTGGTCATGAGTAGACAGAGGTCTTCTGGAGCAGGAATCCTGCTTTCAGTTGCTGTGGGCTGAAGCCTGGAGGGGAGTGTCCCCCAGAGTGGGGAAGAAGATTTTAAACCACTCTAAGGCTTTGGATGCAGTGCAGATGCTTGCTGAGGGAAATTGTTGAGCTGGCAGATACCCAGATCTGGTGAGGAACCTGACAGCTGCCACTCAAGTGGCTGAGAGAATTGTTCGCAAAGGTTCAATTATTCAAGGAGGAAAACCATCAAGAAGCTACACATCCAAAGTTAACATTAACAACAGTGCTTAGTAGAGTGTGAAAGTTCTTACACTGTTTAGCTGAGCATAACAGCTTTTAAAATGCCTCTTGGGAGGTTTAGATCCCTCTAACCTGACTCAGGATCATTGATCCATCATGGATGTTCAACCTTGTGACACTGAGATATAGCATTGTCATCTACAAATTTGTCAGGGTGCCTTCATAACTATTCTGGGATGCAAAAGGTCAGTTGGCCATAGGTTGAATGGCTGGAAGGTTTCAAAAACAGGAATATATCTCTCATAGTGGAGGAGGCCAGGAAATCCTAGATTAGTGAGCCTGAAGATCTGATAGCTCGTAAAAGTTCTCTTCTTGGTTCATCAATACCTGTACTTGGGCTGGGCATGTAACTCGATGGAGTAGATCACTTATTTCTGAATGTGCAGGGTGCTTGATATAATTGCATCTACCAAGTTTGTGTCCTCAGATGGCAGACGGAGTAGGGAAAAAGACTTTCTACTTGCTTTCTCCTTGGCACACCTCAGCTTCTGTTTGACTACCTACAATTGTAAAAGAAAACCACATCACATCCTTCACCTTGGCTGAGACCCACGTCTAGAAATTTCCAAGTGTTAGAATGCTCTAGAACCCCTGGAGGGATTGACACTCCAGGCAGGAAGCCTCATGCCTGCCCATCAGATCTCAGGATTGTTCCTTCTGTTAAGTTCATGGTGGACCCTGATTGCTCATGAGATTGTACTCTGGGGCAGAGAAAGATTGTTATTATTAAGATCCTTGAGGAGCTGGAGAGATGGCTCAATGTTTAGCAGCACCAGCTGCTCTAACGAGAGACCCAGGTTCAATTCCCAGCCCCCACAAGGAAGCTCATAACCTTCTGTAATTCCAGTTCCAGGAGACCTATCTCCGGCCCTCTTCTGACCTTTACAGGTACGGCATGAGTATGATATACATACATAAATACAGGCAACACACACAGTTTTTAAAAGATACTTGAAATAAGCCAGCCTGCAGACACACTGCCTTTGAAACCCACACAGCAACCCACATCTACAAGTGCAGAGTGTGAGGGCTTGGGTGTAACTCAGCAGCAGAGCAGGGCCTAGCATACATAAAGCCCCGGACTTAATTTCTAGCCCCAGATTTTTTTTTAAAAAAGCTTAGTGCATGAGAAACATTCCACAAACTCTTAGTTCAGTCATCTTTGCCATAGCCAAGCAGTTACTTTCCTTTGTTGTAATCCACTACCATGACCGAAAACAGCTCAAGGAAGAATTTATTTTGGCTTGCCATCCATAATGGCAGAGAAGGTATGGTGGCAGGCGCAGGAGGCTGGCTGGTCACATTTCATTCACACACAGGAAGCAGAGAGGAAGAACAGGAAGTGGGGCAAGACATTAAGCCCTCAAGATCTATCCCCAGTAATGTACTTCCTCCAGCAAAGCACTGCCTCCTAAAGGTTCTCTAAACTCCTCAACAGCACCCCCTTCTGGTAACTGATTGTTCAAACACCTAGGCCTGTGAAGGGCATTTCTCATTCAAACTACCACACATTGGATCTAACGTGGGCATCAGATAGCTCAACCTAACTCATTTATGTCTCCCTTCCTGGCACCACCCACTTTGGTGTGGCATGGTAGTGAGGGAATCTTGCTGTGGAAAAGGCTCAGGCACCCAGTTCCCATCTCCTCTTGTTTCATGAATCTTTGAGTCGTGTCCCTATTCCTCTTCACTGTTTCTCTTTCCTTGTGTGTTCAAGCCTTAAAAATAAATCTGCTCATCACTCCTTTAGAATATTTGGGGGACTAGTGCAAACCACTAAAAGGGTGAATAATTTGTTTCAGAAACTTAAAATCTAGTGCAAGGTGTTCATGGAAGTCAGCTCAATTTTGGGTTGTTTTAGTCCCGCTGAGTTTATTATCAGTTCCAAGGCAGGTGCTGCATCTGGGTTCTCTCTCCTTTACTGCATCATTTTAAATAATAAAAACATGAAATGCCAACAGTGCCTGATTCTGATGACAAAGCTACTTTTATTTCCTTTTTGGGATGCAATGAATTTTTTGAGAGGGTGAAAACAGTCTAAGAAAGACTCAGAACCAGTGACCCTCTTACTCCATGATGCATGGCTGTCAGGAGCCTTCTTTGAAAAATTGACTTTGTCTAAATCAAGATATCTTTGCAGCTCTGTTGTCCAATGGAGTGGGGGCAAAGGTCAGAGCTTGTTTTAGATGTACATATTCCCTTTTGAATTTTCATCAATTATGCAAGATTCTGTGCTGAACTAATGATAATTACTGCCTGGGTCTTACCATGCAAACATCTTGTGAAGATTAATGACCCAGGTAAAAATTTGCATTTTCTGCTCAGAATCAACTCAGCAGGGAGGTGAAAAGGGGGATGCTGGACATTTCGTACACAGTATAATCTTCCTTCACATTCCAAATGATGCCCGTGTCTGAAACTTCTGTTACCTTATCTGTGTCTCATTGCTAACTCACATGTATTACTCTCTTTCTTTTAGATGCCACTCACTTTATGTAAAAAGGTTCCCTTCCTTGCAGTATAATAGATTTATTATATAATTTGAAAACTTAAGGCTAAATAAATTCTATATAAATTATAATATTCATTTTATTGACAAAGTATCAAGGGTGATAGAGTAATCCATAATTCTTTCCTTGTTGCATTTGAAGAAAAATATCCTCTTTAGTTGTCTTTTTAAAACATTTTGGAAAGGAGACAAAAAAAGAAATCAGAGCCAGGGAAATTGATGACTAAATAGTTTGTGCTTGTGAATTATAATGCAGTCTTTTTTTAAATTGATGTCTGCATACATGTATACATGTCTGTACATCACATGAGTGCAGTGCTCACAAGGGCCAGAAAAGGGCATCAGTTCCTCTGAAACTGGTGTTACAGGTGGTTTTGAACTGTCATGTGGGTGCTGGGAATCCAACCTGGGTTCTCTGGAATGTTCTTAACTGCTGAGCCAGCTCTCCAATGCCAAGGTAGTCTTTGTTTTAGTTTGCATGTAATATCTGGCTCCCCAAATTACACATTGTTCACCCATGAACTCCACTTATTGCCCTCACTAGGTTTTTCTAAGAACTACTGATTTCTTGCATTACTTGATATCAAAAGCTTTGTGTTCATTTCACAGTGATTGCACCTTTGAAAGCCATATACCAGATGACTAAATAGAACTGAGAAAATCCCACACAGACCAGTTTCCACGATCAGAATGACGTGTGTGTGTGTGTGTGTGTGTGTGTGTGTGTGTGTTATGCCATCCTTTCCTTAGATGTGAGCCCTCTGGCCACTTGTAACTAGAATGTTAAATATATGGGTATCTGTGAGCATCCTCATGCAGAGACCAGAATCTGCTATCAACATGGCATTTGTGCTCTTCCTGTGGACTTTAAAGGAAATGTCAGGATGACTAGCTATAGGTTCAGTCACTTTTCAGTTTTTAGAGGGATGATGCTAATGTTACATGGGATTTTTTCAATTTTTATACACATGACCACGTACTCAACAAGTACGAACATTCCCTACGCAGTGTCTGTCTGTATGTTACAATTCCAGAATTATTTCCATATCTCAATTTGGGTAGTCAGCTCATACCAGGTTGCAAGCTGCTATATTTTAACACTAAAGTTTCCATACAATAAACTCACAGCCCAATTCTCAGAACTATAATTCTGCCTGCTGGATGTGCACCCTGTAATGTGAACTTCAACCTGCTTCTGATTTCTCCTTGACTGGGAGATCTGTTTCTGGAGAAAGTCTATTTTGTTACTCAAAAGGGTTTTCAAACATGTTTTGAAATGCCATTGACATGCAGTCAATTCATCTTAGACAGAGGACTTTTCCAGGCACATTGGCCTATGGCTCCAAGGAATGGGGGAGGGTGGGCATAAAAGCTGTAGCCAACAGGTGTCTATTTTATCCCATAGCTAGCCTGAGTAGCTTTGTATCTCATAATATTTGGTTTGTGTCATCCTAAGACTTGAGCCTTATTTATTTCTTCCACATTGTCCCCAAGGAATAAACACTTATTCTGTCTTAATGACCATGCCACTACCCACACTGTTCTTTTCTTGTGATTTTCCTGCCAAGATTTTACATCCCAGAGCATCCAGCCAGATACATATAAACCTTGCACATCAGAGTCGCTGACTCCATCGGACTGGAGTGGAAGGAGTCATTGGATTGCTGTGGTAATAAATTCAACGCTAAAAAGCAATGCAAAGTAAAATGAAATAGAGCAATGAGCAGTGTCTACCCAGCTCCCTGCCTGCAGCTCTGAGATGTTGGGAGAATGTGGGCTATTTCACTCATCTATGTTTTTTATGTACTGAGTTCTTTGGAAACTGTTGGTTGCTTTTGACACAGCTTCCCGCCAAGAAGCTTTACAAAAACATTTTTTATTTGATCTTCTTCCTCGTGCATCCTTTCTGCTGTGAACAAACAGGTTTCTGTCTTCTCAGCATGTTCCCTTGGCGGGTCCTGTGCCACTGAATTCTTTCTGTGTACGGCTATTGCATTGAGAAAACACGGTGCCCTTTTCAGGGTAGTGGACAGCTTACTGTCCTGCTCCCTGTGTGCCTGGCACGCAGCTGTGCTGCAGTAAAGTCCCATTCAATGCTTGGTTCATGAATATGTGAACTCACCGCAGTTAATGTAAGAGAATAATCTTCAGGGAACACAGGGGACTGTCCTTCACTCATGGGATGTGAGTATGGACTGACTTGGAGGGTCTGGTATAGCTTCTAAGAAACTTTATAGAATATCTCCTAAACAGGAACAGTATAACTTGACAGTATGTAATTGGCTAATGACATACATAGGTGTTCTATTAGCTCATAAATTCTTTTAAAAATTTTTTTTGCTTATGTACTCTCCTGTTTGTGTGTGCATGTGTGTGAGGGGGGTAGTACCCATATAGGCCAAAAGAGGGCATTATATCCCCTGAAATTGGAGTTACAGGCTGTTGTGGGTGGAATCAAACTTGGGTCTTCTTGAAAAGTAGTAATTGCTCCTAACTGTTGAGCCATCTCTATAGCCTCTACTTAAAAATTCTTATCTGTGTCTCCTAGGGAAATTTCCTAGTCTTCTTCACCATCTAGATGGATCTTAGTCACCCATCCTTAGGACATCTGGTATCAAGCATGTTGGGTGGAGTCTGCCCCATATCAAAGGCTGAGAAACCCTGTCTGAGAAACCCTTTAGGCATCTGCTCCCTGCCCCAACCTCCTTGACACAGTTTGCTTTTTGGTGACTTCTTGCTCCCCGTTCTCTTGCTGAAATCCAATGTGTGCTGCAGCCTCATTTCAGCCTCTTGTGACTTTCAGAGCCAACACAGTCACTTGCCACCTCACTTACAACTGACAGACAGGCAAGGGTCCTAGACTAGGTGTGGGTATTCAACAGTCCAGTGCTGACACTCTCCTTCCTTCTGAACTTGACATAGTTCCTTCCAGAAATAACAGGTGCCCTAGGAACTTGGTTATTTCAACTTCTGCTTTCAAATAACCAGAGAGCAACTCTTTCATGTGACTGATTGTTCCAGGGAAAATTAGACCCAGGAAGTCCAAGGGCTGATTGCTGTTTTAAAACATGCTAACACGGGGCATGGTGAAATGGAAAGTTCCCTTTCAAATTATTTATACCTAATGAAATTTCATTGACTTATTTTACTTCATTTAATTTCATCACCTTCAGAAATCTCTCAGTAGATGCCATGCACAGCCACCAAATTAACCTTTGCAAACATACATATTCGTTTTTATTGGAAAGTATGTATCATTGATAAGCAATTCTGTTACTTATTTTAATTATTCTCTGGTAGAATGTTAATTTCTTTACACTCAATGCTTGCTTGAAAATATTTGAAATTATCCTTTTCTTCAAACTTTTTGTTATTCTTCTCATCCATTTCTTTAAGGGAGTTTT
>LOJH01045715.1:0-13543 GCA_001685095.1 Ellobius talpinus
TTCTTTATTAACCAATGAAAGTAACACATAGACAGACGACCCTCCTCCATCACCTTGGTGTAAAGTCTTTCTGTGTTCAGATGAGTTTTAATTCCCAGCAGGTCATGCAAACACCAATAGACGGACCTCAATAGGGGAGAGGGTGAAGAAGACAGACACCATGGTGACAACATTTCATTCTCAGGTTTAAAAAAAATGGCCTTAACATTGAGCAAACAGAATTGATTTCAAAGTCAGAGTCCAGTGGCTGGGGCAACCGAAACTTCATCTGTGTTTCTCAAATAAATAAGTTGTGCACTGTGCACTTCTGCAGTTAAAGCCAACATGATTTCCCTGTGGAGCACAGACTATGGCTTAGCATTTTCTGGCAACCATTGACTTGCAGGATTTCACGCAGGTTAAAAATAAAATTGCAAAGCATTATGGTAATCCCTCCTGTTCTCCCAGCATGGGCATGGTCCATTTGAGGAGTGATTTTTCCACCAGTTCTCCCTGTGGACCCCCACAGCGACCCTTGGAGGCCTCCTGTTTCTCAAAACAGTAGAAGAAGAAACTGAGGCAGAGGAGTAATGCAAAGAGAGGCAAGACACGGTGCAAGACTTGGGGCTCCACACACGGTGTTTGCACCACTCCATGGTTTATGCTGAAATTGAAATGCCTGGGTCTGAGCTATCTGTTCACTGGGTATACAGTAAAAATGTCTCACTCGTTTGTTTAGTTGGCATCCTGGACCTTGGAACTGTCTTAGGCTTTTATTGCTGTGGAGAGACACCTATGACCACAGCAACTCTGGCTTATGGTCTCAGAGGTTTAGTCTATCATGGTGGGATGCATGACAGCGTGCGGGCGGACATGGTGCTGGAGGAGCAGGCAGCAGGAAGAGACTGAAACACACAGGGCCTAGCTTGAGCATCCAAACCCTCAGAGGCTACGCCCAGTAACATACTTCCTCCACCAAGGCTACATCTGCTCCAATGAGACCACATCTCCTAATAGTGCCACTCCCTATGGACCTATGAGGGCTATTTTCCTTCAGACCACTACAGGAACCTACACTGAAGGCACATTTCCCAGTTTGCATCTTAGTGATGGATGCTAGTCCAGGCCCAATGGGAAAGAGATAGGTTTTCTGTGATAGAAATTTCAGGTATCTGATAATGTTTGAAGGAGGATGATGCTGCCTCAGTGGGCTCTGGAGACTGAGGACGGTAAGCCAGTAACTTGGGAGTTTGCAGAAGGAGGGAAACTGGGGTCCTTTCAACATGGACCAACACTGTGTGACCTGGGTGTGGAACTGAGGTCACAGACTCAGACTAGTGAGTGATTCTGGTAAAGGGTCAGAAGCTAACCAAGAGCTGGCCAGGGTCCAAGTCTTTGGAGATGGTGACTCAGAGGTGGAGCTTTTCCCAAAGGTGGGATCCAGCAGAAAATGAGATCAGGAGATTGCAGCCATCACTGCCAGGCCTTCAAAGAGACTCTTAGTCTGGGCCCCCTCATTTCACTGTGAAGATCTTGTCATCTGCTCTGCTACTAACTGGCTGTGTAACCACATCCCTGTCACTCAACCTCTCTGAGTCTTTAGTTGTGAATATACAGCAAGGCCTCTGGGCCTGTGGTTGTATTGTGATTTGTATATTGTGCCACCCCCCCAGAAGTGTGTGAAAGTACCTGCTGGGGTGAAGCCATGATGTCATAGAATATTTAACTATGTGAAGATGTGTTACATTTGTGTATGCTGTGGAACATTTCTTTAACTGTGCAAAGGTGTGTAACATTTGTGTAACAATGTAAGGATGTGTTACATTTGTTTAACAATGTAAGGATGTGTTACATTTGTTTAACAATGTAAGGATGTGTTACATTTGTTTAACAATGTAAGGTTGTGTTACATTTGTTTAACAATGTAAGGATGTGTTACATTTGTTTATGCTGCATTAGTTTAATTGTGAAAAGACGCGTTGTTGTTCTACCTTGCCTGCCTACAGCAGCTGATTGGCTTAATAAAAAGCTGAACAGCTAATAGCTAGGCAGCAGAGGGATAGGAGGCGCTGGTGGGCAGAGAGAATAACTAGGAGGAGAAATCTAGGCTAGAGAAGAATGAGAGAAAGAATGAAGGAGAAGAGAACAAGGGAGAAAGAGGACGTGCCCAGGGCCAGAAGTCAGGCAACCACCAGCCAGAAACAAGAAGCAGTGAAGGTAAGATACATAGAAGGAGAGAAAGGTAAAAAGGCCCAAAGCAAAATGTAGATGAAGAGAAACAGGTTAAGTTATAAGAGCTAGCAAGAAAGGAGCCCAAGCTAAGGCTGAGCATTCTTAACAAAATAATAAGTCTCCATGTCATAAACTGGGAGCTGGTTGGTAGCTCAGAAAAGAAAACCTGCTGTACCATGATACTTTGCTGTGCACTGCCACACAAGGGTCATTCCTGTCACCTCTTCCAAGAAGTCTTCCCAGTTAGTGCTGCCCTCCAACAGGGCTAGACATCTGTGCTGTCTCCCACACTCTCCTGTGCTAGTCTTCAGGGTTCCCTTACCTGGCCCTCTGTGACAATGGGAGTTCTTTGGAGACAGAGCCTCGTTGTACCCCAATGGGTCTAACACCTTTCCTGGCACACAGAAGTGCTACAGAGATAATGTGCCCCCCATTCATATGCTGACATCTTACCTCCAAAGGTGGTGATACAAAAAGGCGGGGCCTTGGGGAGGTGATGGGATCATGTGGGTGGGAACTTCAACTGCATTAGCACTCTTATTAGAGAGCTCCCAGAGAGCTGCCTCCCTCATCCTGTGAGGACACAGTGAGAACACATTCTCTAGGAATGAGGAAGACCCCTTGACTAGATGCTGGATACACCAGCACCTGATCTTAGACTCCAGCTTCCAGAGCTGAGAAACAAGTTGTTGCTGAAGACATCTGGTCAACCTCATTTTCATTTAGTTACTGAAAGAGACTGAGACAAGAAAGTGCCCCTGAGCAAATAGTTATCTGATGGATGGATGAATGAATGAATGAATGAGCTCCCCAGTGATGCTGGGAGGTGATGGAAAAGACAGTGCCACCCTATCTTACAGAAAGGGAATAGTCTCCTTGAGAGCTGACTAGACTCTTCCAAGGGCATGCAGCTGGTCTGTGGTTGACTTGGTGTGAAGAAGTTCCAAGCGTTGCAGTGGGCTGCGGGATGCTGGATGCAAACTTGTCCACTCAGAGCAACATTTGGACCCTCAAGGAGAGCCCAGAGGAAGCACTGGGCCTGCCCTGGCACAAGCAGGACTGTTTCCCACTCCAAAAAAAATGGCACCCTCTCCCTGTTCACCTTATTTAAGGCTCCAACTTTTCTGTGAAGCCTAATTGAACATTCCTCTGTGGACCCCTCGATGCAGAACAATTAACTGGCCTCTTAGCAGCAAGCGGCTCCCTGGGCAGAACGCTCAGATTTATGTCTCCTGGGGAGGCAGCCTATTAGCTGTGGCTGTAAATCCCAGGGTCCTGGCTGGCAAGGTGGGTTTTAATAAAATCTGAGGGGATGGAGCCAGGCTGGGGCTGCAGATTTGGGGTGGTGGTGGTGAGAACCAACATTTGCCTGTAATTAATCGGGACTCCTTCAAGCTCTGGGGAGATGCCAGGGTCTTAATGAAAACTCGGGAGCTGGAAGCAGCAACCAGTTGGCAGCCATACCAGTTCCTAGCTGGGACAGAGGCAGAGAGACCTGGGGGAGCCTGGGTTGCCTCTGCCAAGGGGACTTAAAATTGGGGCATCATTCAACAGATGTAGGGACCCTGAGTCGGTTCATCTGAAAACTTTCATGCTAGTTGGGAAATTGCTTCATACCCCCATCTCCATGGGCCCTCTACTTTTAGGGATCCTTGTCCAGAAGTCCTGGAGCCTCCACGTAATCCTGAAACAAAAAAGGTAAATGCCTATCCCAGCACGAGGCTTCCTGATCCCTGGTGCTTTCTGAGTAGCCCTCTCAGCCTTCCTTTGAACTCCATTGTCCCTTTAGGCAGATCTGTATGTGTTGGAAGGCCTTGGCTGTCTACCCAGACCCCAGACTCTCCCTTCCCTCCCCTCCTGTCCCCTCCTCTCCCTTCCCTCCTCTCCCCTCCCATTCCCTTCTCCTCCCATCCCCTTCCCTCCCTTCCTTTCCCATCCCTTTTCCCTGACCCCTTCCCTTCTCTTTCCTTTCACTTCTCTTCCATTCTTTCTTCCCTCCCTCCCTCCATCCCTCCCTCTATTCCTTTCTCTCTCCTCTCCTTCCCATTTTCCTGCCATTCTTTCCCTGGCCTGCACCTCTTGCCCATATTCTTGAATTCCTGGTTCAGCAGCGTCAAAAGGTCCCACAGCATGGCCTCTCTGACAGTGATCTGCTGATGACCTCTCCTGGAGCTCACTCCTCCCTGGCCCCTCCCCTGGGGAATCCCCACCCACCTCCTTGTCTCAGCAGCTATTATCTGTCTGTTCAGGCAGCACACTCTCAAGCACCCTTGGCTTTCCCTCACCTTGTCACCCCAACACATCCTGCCAGCTCTGCTGCCAGGGCTCTGACACCATCTTCCCTAGTTTCTGCCCACCCAGGCCTCTATGGACTCCCACCGGACCTGGATGGCCTGCTCCATTGAGTTCTTTGTGCTCCCTTTGTGTTTCACTGTCTCTCAGATGCCCCTCCTATCGGGCACACTCGGCCGGCCGTGAGGGCAGGATGTTGATCCACATGCTTCCCGTGCTCTGGGTTCAACCATTTGGTCAGCTGATGATAGTAGCGCTATTGCCCCCACTTTCCCAGTGACATTCCCATCCTGGCCTCTTCTACTCTGTCTCCTAAACCTCTGTTCTTAACATGCCACCCAGTGTCCCCTGCTAGCTGTTATCACAGTCAAAGAACCAGCATCTTCATATGCCTGTGTGTTGTCTGTTCCACAAGCCCATCATCCCCTGAGAGGGGGACCAGAGTTCTCTGGTCATCTGCTCGTGGCACATAGTAGTCCTACCATAAAGATGTCACCTTGGATGCATTCTTTTTAGAGTAGGTGGGAAACCAAGTTGGAGCCATGTGGTCTCCATGTGGTCTGGAGTCAGTGAAGGGATTGCCTTTCTCAGAGGCAATCACTGCCTAGGTTATTGGGCCCATTTCCTGGCATCCTACCTGAAGCTGAACCCTTCTTGTTCTCATGGGGTCCACAGAAAGTCGAGAGTGTGCCCAGAGGGAAGTTTCTATGCTAGGTATTCCCAGGGATATAATAGACAGACAGACAAATTTATAAGAGCATTTTAAGAATTAGAAGGGTCTTAGTCATTGCCTTACTATTGTTTCATCCAGTTATATCCTAGAAATCACTGGACCTAGAATCCTAGACGAGTAGTAACTTGCCTGTGACCACAGAAGTTCTTGACTAAAGGCAGACTGTCTAGAAGTCAGGACCCTGCACTGGAGTTCAGGGGCCTGTGTGTAGCAGAGGGTTCTTATACTTGACATTACAACTCTAGGTCTGACTTTTCCTGACCTTGGGGGAGCTATAAAAAAGCACTGGGGTGACCCAGACTGGGGTCTGGTGGCAGTGTTGGGGAGAAAGGCTTTGAAAACCACCAAGCATAGCCTCCAGTCGAAACAAGTAGGCTAGTAGCAGAAAACCAGAACTTCAGGATGCTACTGGCAATGATCTTCTAACTAAAGGCGTTTTATAGGCATTTACTTCATCCCCCAAATAGGCTTCATCTTATTAAGGAGGAAGCCTATACCACAAATTTTCACCTCTCTCTCTCACCTCCCTTTCGCCCTCCTTCCTTGACAGAATCTAGCCCAGGCTGCCCTCAAACACAATACTGAAAATGACCTTGGACTTTCCAATCCTTCTGCATCCACCTCCCCAAGTGCTGTGATTACGGGCATACACCATCATACTAGGTTTATGTGGTACTGGGGATAGAACCCTGAGTTAATGCAATCTAAGTGAGCACTCTACCCACTAAATCACACCCCTCATCCCTCCCTCATCAGTTTCTCATGAAGCCACTATGTCAAGTTGTGTGCCTGCTACACAACGTTTTCTTTCTTTTTTTTCCCCAACATAATATTTTTATTAAATCTTTGGGAATTTCACAACACGCACCCTGACCACGCCCACTTACCAATCCTTCCATGTCTGCCCTGACCCTTGTGATGCCCCCCTCACCAAAAGAGTCCAATCTGTGTTATCCACATAGACTGGAGCAAGATCAAATTGTCAGTAACCTGCCCCTTCAACAGAACTAAGCCTTTACCTTCCTGCACCCGCACCAGAAGCCATCAAATGTCGATGCATCCTTATCACATTCTTTTAAAGAGTTCTATTCTATGACTTCCTGTTTTTTTATCCTTGTGGGTAAAGTTGGAGGGGTAGGAGCTGTCATAATAGCCTTTCACAACCCTCTTTATCAACTGTGAATCCACAGTCATCAATATCACGGCAGAGGCAGCTTTCTTGCTCTTTTTGGTGGCAACTTGGGTCACTGACATCAGCACAGACTGAAGTTGCAGTAGGACCTTGCTTGGCCCCAGACATGGCCCTTGGCAGCATCATGGATTCTGGCATCAATGTGGCTTCAGGCTGCAGCACAGACCACAGACATCTGCATGGCCTTAGATGGTATCACAGGGCCATGGACATCAACAACAACATCCACTCCCCCTGCTGCATTGGGTCCACTGAGCCACAATGGCCCTCAGCAGCAGCATGGATCAGGGATATCAGCCTCGCCCTAGGCAGCTGCATGGGCCACTCACTTTAACACAGCTGGCTCATAATATTTTCTTGATTATAGCTTTTAAATGGAGGTGCTAGAACAGTGGTTCTCAACCTTTGGGTCACGACCCCCTGGGGGGTCACATATCAGCTATCCTGCATATTAGATATTTATATTATGATTCATAACAGTAGCAAAATTACAGTTACTAAGTAGTAATGAAATAATTTTATAGTTGGGGTGGCCACCATGTGAGGAACCATATCAAACGGTCCCAACATTAGGAAGGTTGAGAGCCACTGCTCTGGAAAGTCGGGTGGGCATACAGGGTAGAAGGTGAAGAATTCAGGGTGAAAATATGAGTATGCAGGAGGGGAATGTAACTATAACATGGGAGACAATTGTTTTTTACTTATTTCACTGCACATATTTGAGACATGGAGACAGGGAAATGCATTACTCTGCAGACACTGCTAGTTGGGCGAGAAATGGGACAGGAAGCACACGGAGCCCGGAGTGCATGATGAAGTGCTGGTCTAAACAATTATAACAGAGAAAAATTCATTTCAAAAGGACTGTGGACATTTTAGACAAATAAAATATCTTATAAGTCTTTAACAACAAAAGCCAAACAAAAGAATCACAAGCAATGAATGAATTTTGTGTGTTGGAAAGCCTTGTTAATAGAATTGCCAGATTCATAGATCTGTGCCCAGACAAAGAATAGGCAGGTTCTAGACTTAAGCCCCAGAAGGCAGAGTGGGCAGAACTGATGTCTTAGCCTCTGGAGGTGTCTGTGCCTGGGAGTTGGGGTGAGCCTGGGAGCTGGGTGCTTGCAAAAAATGTTTCTTGGAGTAAACTTTGTCTCCAGAGAAGAGTTTTCAAAAAGTTTAGTAGAAAATACTGCAGGGCCTCTCACTGGGCCCTGGGGAGAGAAGATGGACAGGATCATAGGAAAGAGCTGCACCACTTCTCACTCCCTGGGAAGCCTTGGGAATGCCTCCACATCCAGCTGTAAGGGAAAGCAAGTCTCCAGCTCTAGGCTCACTAGTGAGGGTGCAGAGGCCAAAGAGTGGACAATGATATTCAGATGGGCCTGGCAAGATGGACCAGGTTGGGGCAAAGTGATGGTGCTGTGGTTAAGAGTAATGGTTACTCTTCCCAATGACCAGGGTTTGATTCCCAGCACCTACAGGAGTGACCCACAACTGCCTGCAACACCAGTTCCAGAGGATCACATGCTCTCTTCTGGCTTCTATGGGCATTGTATATGGGTAGTACATAGATACAAAAGGAGGCAAAACACTCTTATACATAGAATAAAAATAAGTGCATAAAAAGACCATAAACACATGAATCTCATCTCTCCATAAACCTGATAGCAGAGGCAGACAGGTTGAGTCTCCATCACACCCTGACCACTGCTGGAACCAAGAAGATTCTTTGGTGCTGTGTTAGTAGGGTCTTAATGCTTGTTTAGTGGGCTCTTTGGTACTGTGTTTAGTAGGTTCTTTAGTGCTGTGTTTAGTAGGTTCTTTGGTGCTATGTTTAGTAGACTTTCTGGTGCTGTGTTCAGTAGGTTCTTAGGTGCCATTTCTTAGGTGCTATCCACTTGGATTCTTTTTTTTTTTACAAAATATATTGTGTTTGCTTTGGGTGTGTGTGTGTGTTTGAGAGTATGTGGTGTGTGTGAGTCTGTCTGTATGTGGTATGTGTTTGTATGTGTGAGAGTGTATGATGTATGTCTGTGTGTCTGTGTGTGTATGGTGTGTGCTGTGCTTAATAGAGTCTTTACAGCTGTGTGTAGCTCACCCTTCTCATGTGTCTTGCCCTTGGGTAGTGTGCCCTCTTGGATTCATGTGGACAGGCCTAGCACCCACATACCATTCTGAGAGCTGGCTCATGCCAACTCACCTATATCTCCTATACTTCCTGCACAAAATAGGTGCTGTGGAGCAGCAGGTACAGAACTGTAGGCTGTGAAGGAGGCCTGTGTTTACATTTTGGCCTTCTACAAGGCAAGGCCCATAGCCCTCAGTGCAGGCAGATTCCACCAAGGGTGAAACTGATAGGTTGAGCAGACTGGAAGACTCTCAATCAGCATGAATCTTTGGCATCCCACTGCAGTTTCTTGGACCCAGCCTTGGTCCTGCTGTGATGGCCTACAGGTCCTGCCTTGCTTTTGGCATTTAAAAGAATGGCCATTGTGGTTCTCATCCAAGTCTTTGCTCCCCAGGGGCCCTGCCCACACTGCCCCCCTCACACACCACTGGGTGAAGACCTTCCACTCTCCAGAGTCCCCTCCTTTAGGAAGCCCGGAATGACCACTCTACAGCTGAATTTGGCCACCCTACCCATGGGTCCAATCACCTACCCCCCACAGCTGCCCCAGATGGAACACATCCATCCGCAGGTGGGGTCATTCATCACAGGTTGTTCTGGCCACCAACACAGAAGGATTTAACTACCCACAAATAAATGGTCATCCCACAGGTTAAATCTGCCAGTCCCAGAAGGACCTGACTTTTGACCTCATTCACACTACCCACTGTCTGCAGGTCTATCCCAGGCTTGTGTGACCTGGACAGCTGTGTTTCTTAGGTCCCAGCCCAGGTCAGGCACATAGAGGGGCCTCAGGGGATGTTGTAGATCTCTAAAGGACAAAACGTTTGTTCCATTTGACACCCTCTAGATTAAACTGTCTGGAAAAAGGTAGAAATATTTACATTTGAGAACTTAGCGTCCCGCTGGCATGGTGACCCCCCAAACTAAGAGAAGCCCCCATCCACAAGGAAGAATTTTACCATCACCCAGCCCCACTGCCCAAGAGCCAAGTGGAGTAATTATATCTCAATAATTGTTTTGCAGTGTAGGATTTATAATTACTAAATGTGTGATAACTGCGCCTTAAATGCCCGTGCTCTTTAAAAAACCTAATTTATAATGTAAAAAGCTGACACTTCTCCTCGGGCTTTATTTTATCTTGTCCGGAGTCATGGAAGAGTAAGTTATTGAAGCCCTTTCTTTTCCATTCGCCTTAAATCCAGCGACAATTAATGTGCCCAATTTGATTATAAACCGCACAAATTAAACAATAAAGAGCTGTCTAATGAGAAATTAATTATGAGGCTGGGAAGGGGAGCCGGGCTGGATGGAAGCAATAACTCACGGACCATGGCGGCGTGTGTCAGGCTTAAAGGAGATGGAGGGTCCTCTCCTCAATGTGTGTCTTTGCTGATAGGACCCATCACAGATCAGTTGATCCAGAAACCATAACAGCCTAGTAATTGAAACTGCTGAAATCAATAGTGCTGACAGCCTTAATTAAATTAAATATGGCCATGATGGGCTCCCAGCGCCCGGCGGCGGCGACGGGCCACTTGACCCTCCGGCTGTGCCTGCCTGATGGAGTGCAGTCACTGAGTGATGGATCTGACCCCGGGGGACAGTTGGGGACCCGGCTCCTGCTGAGAGAGGCTCCAAGCAAATAGAGTAGCCGCTGTCGCCCTGCCTCCTAATGCCTGTCCTGCTGGCCGCCTGGTGGCTGAGCTGGACAGTGACTTGTATCTGACTAGGAAGCCTTCTGCTGGGGCAGGCGCTCTGCTTTGTGGGAGTTGGGAAGTCTGCATCCTGTGATGTGGCGTGCAAGTGTGCAGCAGAGCCCCTTGAGTACGGAAGGGGCTAGGGAAGGTGCTCGGAAATCACTGTAGGCAGGTGTTTTCCTACTGCCTTTTGGGGAAGAATCAGGGGCTCTGGTCCAAAACCAGGACAGGAGAAGCTGATCAGAGTACAGTGTGATACCAGGCTACCCTGAGGACCCATGGGATCCTGGAAAAGCTTCCCAGCCTTGCCAACCCTGGGTGGGTGCATGGGCATGGAGCTACACTGGTTAGCTGTGTAAAGCTTAGAGCCTAGAGACACAGGCTACTGAATATGGGAACCAAAGGACCTGTGAACATGGAGAACCCCGTTTGGGTTACATGAGCAACAGGTGACACAGTGAGCAAGCAGGGGCCCAGGTGGTACCATGAGAGACCCAGACTCTGAATCCAGAACCTCTGACCCAAACCCAGAGTCTGTTCTTCCATGAGCACTGCTCATGACGAAAGCCTGTTCAATGTTTGACAAGCTCTTCTTTCCATCTGGCCCTGTGATGAAAGTGTGTGGGTTATTAGCCCCATTTCACAGAAGAGAAAACTGAGGTTCTGAGCAGTTAGTCAACTCACTCAGTGTTAGAGAGTGGTTGAGACCCTGAGCTACAGTTAAAACCTTGCAACCCAAGTAAAAGGGGGCCTAAAACTTGAAGTTGAGGTCTAAGGGCCAAAGGAACCCCAAGTCTTGGGCTGGGAGGGAGGCTCTGTTGAGAAACTGACTCATCTGAGCTCCTAGAATCTGGAATCTTCCATCTGCCCCAGGTCCCATGGAAGAAGAAGCAAAGTCAACAGCAATTCTCCATGCTTTGGTTTTATGATTGATTTTCTTACAATCCACCGCACCCCATCATTGAGTTAATTCTATGTGAGGTCATGTGCCCGTGTGTGTGTACAAGTATGGGGTGGTGCAGAACACACCGAAGATGCCATTTCTTAGGTGCCTTCCACTGGATTCTTTTTTTACAAAATATATTTTGTTTGCTTTGTGTGTGTGTGTGTTTGAGAGTATGTAGTATGTATGTGTGGTGTGTGTGTATGACGTGTGTGTCTGTGTATGGTGTGTATATTTGTATGTGTGAGAGTGTATGGTGTGTGTCTTTCTGTGTGTGTATGTGTGATGTGTGTAAATGTGTTTGTATGATGTGTGTATCTGTCTGTATATGGTATATGTCTGTATGTATGAGAGTATATGGTATGTGTTTTGTGTGTGTGGTGTTTGTATGATGTGTGTCTGTCTGTGTATGGTATGTGTCTGTATGTATGAAAGAATATGGTATGTGTCTTTGTGTATGTGTGACGTGCATGTGCCTGTGTGTGTATAGGAGTGTGGGTACACATGAATACAAGTATCCTTGGAGGCCAGAGGCATTAGATCCCCTGGGTTCTGGGAACAGAGCTCAGGTCCTCTGGAATAACAGCAAGCGCTCTTAAATGCTGAGCCCTCTCTTCCGCCCCTGGTTAATTTTTCTAAGGACAAGAACAATCTAAAATGCACACTCCCCTCCTTCCATTCCTAACTGTGGGGTTCCCAAGACAACAGGAGCGGGTCCACGTTGGCAGCGAAAATACTTCATCTCACGGAAAGCTCAGTTGGATACAAACTCAGATCCCAGTGCTTATCAGCTCTGTGACCCTGAGTAAGTCCCTAAACCACATTGTCTGTGGGGATGAGAGTGTTTTAATCGTGAGCCTTGTGTGTGTCACTAAGTCCAGTCCAGCCCCAGTGGAGATTCCCTGCTCGCTCGACACTGGGCCCACTAGCTTCAGTCCTGGATTGGGCAAATGGGAAGGGGGTGTGGGCATGATCAGGTCCTGAGATATTATCCTTTCCTTACCGAAAAACAGAAACAAAAACCAAAAACGTAACGACTACAAAGAGTTGACCTCGTGAATGCTGCCTTTCACCACAGGAAGTTGAACAAATAAATATTTTCAGTTTACCCTGCTCTGGCTGTCCTGAGCGCACTTCTTAAATAACGTGAACGAGGCGTCTGGGTTCCTCCATGTTTAAGTCAGCACTAACAAACTGCCCCTTCATTACAGTCCTGCCAGAGATCAGAGGCCCAGATTATTAAAGGAGACGCCTTGGACATGCCCAAGTAGTTGCTGTGACAACTCGGCAGAGGAAAGGGGGAGGCGGGAGGGCTGCTGTCTGTTGCAGGGGTCCCATGCCCAGCCAGAGAAGATAATCCCAGCCCTTCCTCCAGTCAGGTCATCTCCGTCTCTCTTCCCAGCCCCCCCACTCGCACTTTGCAGGCATGTACCTTAGCTCTCCAGCCCCAGGATCCTGTCACTGACCCACGTTGAAGTCATACTGATGAACAGCTAGGTGCTATTCCTTAGTGGTGGTTCTCAATGGTGGTTCTCAACTTCCCAGTGACCCCAACCATAAAATTATGTACTTTGCTACTTTATAATTGTGATTTTGCTGCTGTTATGAATTGTAATGTAAGTATTTTTGGAGACAAAGGTTTGTCAAAGGGGTCACGACCCACAGGTTGAGAACTGCTGCTTAACAGCAATGGCCACCACCCTTCCCCAGTTACTATTCAAAGTGCCTGTCCGAATGTACAACCTTGAATAACATCACTCACCTTCTGAGTGTCCAGTGTGTACAATAACAACTTCTACCTTGTAGGGATCCTAGGGAGCTTGGGACATTGCTACTCCCAGATGCACACAGAGATGGGACCTAGAGAGCCTCAACCTTGAAGTTCTAACTCCAACAGTGCTCTGCTCTACCTGCACAACCTTGGGTAAGTCACTTATTCTCATGAGCTTTGATTTTCCCATCTGCAAAATGAGACACCACCCACCTCCTGTGGATGAGCTTAAGATACCCTGTGTGTTTATTAGCACTGAATGTTCTAAGGACACTCAGTTGAGGAGGCTGGCACAAGCTGGACACCTCCCCAAAATCCAGGCATTCACCGAGACACAAACCAAGAGTCTTGCCACTGGAATCTACATCTTACCCTGCATTCCTTCACTAGAACCCTGCTGACATAGGGAGCAGACATCACACATATGTGTGCAGCCCCCTGCACACCAGATCATGAGCTGCTGATGGCACTTTGGGCCCACTGGGGGGGGAGAAATTATCACAGAAAGGAAAACAAACCTGTAGTGAAAGGGGAGAGCAGGCCTGCTTTTCGTCCCGCCCGGCTCCCGCA
>LOJH01045718.1:0-13542 GCA_001685095.1 Ellobius talpinus
ATACAGACAGAATATTGTATACATAATAAATAAATAAATGTTTAAAAAAAGAAATGAATTAAATAAAATGTGGTATAGCCATTCCGTAAACCACTAAGTAGCCTTTTAAAATGAGACAGGGATTTTTACTTACCAACATGAAAACCTAGAAACAGTTTTTTTATTGGAATAAGAAATGCATTAATTTTATTAAAGATAACGCTATCCTTTTTAAATGTATACTGGAAACACACTAACATGTTGCGATAGCTAATATATTATAAAATATCTCTACAAATACATAGATGCTGTTTCTACATATATAGACCTCTACCAGACACACAAAGACACGGTTACACACACACATACACACATTTGAGTGCACACTCAGCAAACATGGCAGACCATCAACCTCACTATATCTAAGAGTAGTTGAAGTATTTTTGTCAATGGTGTTCTATACATGTGAAATTTTCATTGCAATTAACTTTAATGTATGCATCATTTTGTCATATTTTTTAAGGGGAGACAAGTGCATAAATACGCACAGACTATTTTATAAAGTTTAGTTGTGTCCATTTATTATTTATGTGGCTTACATACTGTCCCCTATCTTCTTTGTGCTTTACTCTCTTCAAATAGTATTCAATGAACATGCATTTACTATCATAGTCAGAAAAAAAAGGCAAAAAACAAAAACCAAAGCTATTGTAAAAGTTTTCAATTCAGAACCAGACATAACGTTCTTAAATAATAAAAGGAACTGAGCTGTGCTTAATGCTGAGGTGTGGCGTTTGCTCTCACCTGTGATGGAGACCGCGAAGCTTACAGCTCTCAGTCAGCATCATCGTCACCTGAACTTCAGACGCTTGATCTGTATTAAGAAGAGACATAGCCTTGAATGACACTGTATTCAGGACATTAACATTTTATTGGCAAATACCTTTTACTCCAAGGTAAATTTTCATTGTAAGTTATGAGTAAATCAAGAGATACAGCCTAAAGTTCCATGGCAGTAGACAGAGCCCTGCTGAATAGGTCAGCTTTCTCAGAAACTCCACAGATGACAGAAACTAAGTAAGGCTCCATAAGCCAAGCAGAAGAGGCAGCAGCAGATTAGGAAAACACACGAGACACAGAGGGCTCGTCCCCTCTTCATAAAGATGCTATACAACTTCCAGGGAAAAACTGAAGCACAGATGGAGCCCAGCAAGATTATAAAAAGACTCTGGGTCCCACTACTAAATGAAGATATCCAGACTGAACTAGGAGAGGCCACTTCCCATCAGACCAGTTGCCTGCTGATTTGGGCAAGAATGTATGGAGACAGACTAATCGGCAAGCTTGTGGAGGTGGGTGGGAGAAGCCACACTAACAAACATGAGAACACATTTATTTGCACTTGCATCATCACCAAATGCAGACCCATCAAGAGCCACATGGGCTCCCTGGAGTGTCTACAGAGATAGGTCTGCATGTACCGACAGTGGAAGTCATTAATTTAAACATACATTAAATTTCAGAAGCAAAGTGCAAAGGTTTGTGTGATCACTAAAAACAAAATTTCTTGAAAAAAAAAATACCCAGGAGCATGTTTTTCCCTGACTGGGGAAAGAGTCATAAACTCTTATGCTGGTTCCTTGAGATGAGATAACTTAGATTTTGCACCTCTCTGTACTGTTTCAACTTTCTGAACTTACAAAGTCTCCTACTATGTAGCCTAGGGTGGCCTCCAACTCTTGATCCTCCTGCTTCAGCCTTCTAGACGCCACGACGACAGGCATGCTGTACTAACTCTATTTGTGGCTTTGGTCCAGGTGATACATTGGACTCAATCTTTGGAAAGTGACACTGGACATCCATTAGCTCTCTGCATACAATTCTTAAACTTAAAAAAAAAACCAATTTTTTCCCATAAAAAATATGTGTTCTCTAAAACGAAACCCAAAAACCCAGAATTTATTCTTTGTAAACTATTTATCCAGCATGTGATAAGACGAAATAAAGCACGCAACCCTGTGGGAAGTCTGCTAGCAGTACACAATACACTGTTAACCTAACATCACCAGGCTAAAGGATAAACTCAGTGTGGGGCATGCCCCGCTGTGCTTCCCTCAGCCCAACACCAGCCCTGACTGGAGGCTGAGGACCACTGTGTTCTCCCGTTTCCCACCAATTAGGGAGAGCACAGGAGAGGGAGGCCTAGCCATGACAACAGCTCTGGCTCAGAAGAGCAAGCTTATCACAGAGTTGCAGAATCCGTACTGTGTTTTCTTATCATTATCATTTCCTTTTCAACCCTAAATCAAACCAATTCTGTGTGGAAAACTCTTTTGTTAATTCAAGATTCATTATGATCCATAGAATATTTATAAATAAAAAAATCAGCATTAAAATAAAATATGTCCTTTAAAAAAATAAGAAAACAAAAAGCAGTTTCTTTTACTAAACTTGTGTCTCAAACCTCATATTTATAAAGAATAAAATATGAAAAGAGTCATGGACACCATCCTTCAACACTAGTCAGAAAGCCCACTACAATCTAACAAAATATTAGATGTTTTGGGACCTAAGGGGAGTTGGTAAACAAAAACTAAATAAAATAGCAACTTAAACCATTTATCTAAAAAAGGTAAGGGGAGTGTGAAGGATTTTAATTATTTGCAGCTGCCTTAACTGGGCAATTTTGCTAAATTACAGGTAATAAATTCCAAACGTTTTAGTTAAGACTAATAAAACCCAAATTTTTAGAAATAATATACATAAGTCTTCCATCCTTCCCATGTATGCCTTTAAGTAAATTTAGAAACAGTTATTATCATTTAACTTTGTAAATCTCAAAAAAAATGAGTATAAGTAAATTCCCCTCAATCTCTGCATGTGCTTAATTTCTTTTTCAGAAATTAGACTTACTAGGCTGGGGAGAAGGCTTGGTCTGTGAAGCACCTGCTTCAAGCATGGGGCACAAGGTTGATTGTGATGGTGATGTAAAAAACCAGCACTGTTGAGGTATGTCCAGGTGGGTCCCTGGAGCTCGTTAGCCAGTCTGCCCAGCCTAACTGGAAAGCCTGGGGCACAGAGAGATACCTGTCCCCAAAACAAGGTGGACTGGGCTAGAGAGACAAAAAGTTCTGGCAGCTTTTCCAGAGGACCTGGGTTCAATTCCCAGCACCCGCATGGTGGCTCAAACCATCTGTTCCAGGGGATCCAACATACTCCTTGGGGTCTGGGGTACCCATGTGGTAAAAACACATACATGCAGGCAAAATACTCATATATATAAAATAAAATATTTAGAAAAGAAACAAAGCGAGAAAACCAAAGTGTATAGCACTTGATGAAAGAAACCTAAGGTTGACCCCTGGTCTCGGTATATATGTACACTTGCTCACCCACAGGGGTGGGGTTAGGGAGTGGCAATGGGGGCAGGAATTGGTCAGGCAGGCATTCCCTAGGATACTATACAGCATATAACAGAACAAGATGGAGTGGAAATGAAAGATAAACTGCATATATCTAAGGTACTGGGGATCTGAGAATATTTAACTGTTTTCTTTGTAATGTCTGTGTTGAAAAATAAACTAACGACAATATTTTCTTAGGTGGGATAAAGGATGGTATGAGAAAGTTTAACAGGATAAACCCGAAATTAGATACAGCAACAGTCAAGTTAAGAACATGCAATTTAACTACAGTTAAAATCATATCTAATGTTTAGTAAGTTAGAAAACTATTTTCTATACCTGATGAGAAAAACTTAATCCTCAAAAATGAGCCTCTGAGTTACACTAATTCCAAAGGTCTGGCTCACACTGAGACAGAAACAAAGCTTTACTAGCTTGAGTAATCTACACGCAAACTATTATGAAAACAGCAAGTAAGAAAACCCTACCTTTAACTGTTTTTACAAATGTTTGCTTTTCTTTATTTGGATCTTTTTCATCTACTAAAATCCCATGGAAAATACGCCCAAAAGTACCTAAAAGAAAAAATAACAGTTAATGAAGCCATATGATCATCTATCTTCACATCACAAAGTTTTCTGGCAATGTCACCCAACATGATGGGTATGGCTGTCACCATTCTCGCTCCAGAGTGAACTGGACCAAAGCAGCTAAAAGCCATGTGTCTACAAAGCAACTTGCTTTGAGAAACCCTATATCTAAACTAAGTGTATGAGAATGTTTTTCTTAACTTCCCTAACTAAACTAGGAACACAGTCAGGAGTGATTCCTGCATAGCTACAGGTATCAGCCCAGACAGTCGCCTCCAATCAATGGCAAAGGGACAAAAAGGGCTTCTCCTTTCTGCTGATGCAGACTTCAGTGAAGAAATTGCCAAGGAATGCAAACCCTGGCTTGAGAGGTTCCATGCCTTGCACCGCTAAGTCTTAGACAGGTGACTGAACTCTCAGGTCATTCTGTGGTCCTAAAAAGCTCTTACAGCAGAAAAAAATCGTAACATTTCTGTGGGGATAAAGCAGTGGTTAAAACAGCTATCTAAAAATCCACACAGATTTATTAGTAAAATATTTTCATTTTAATCCTCTTTTTACTCTTATTTCCTTTTTTTGGTGGGGAGAGGTTGTGAGTCAGGGTTTCTCTGTATAGCCCTGGCTGTCCTGGATTCAAAAGGCTTTCTAATAAGATGAAAAATTAATTGCATGTTATTCTTTCACACAAGAACATTTTTATGTTCATCCTTGCATAATTTAAAAGAAATGCCTGAAATGCTTTACATTGCTGTGGACATTAAACACACCTTGGGCTTTAATGTCTGTCACATTATGTCTGTGCTGAAGTTACTGGTGCCCGTGTGGAAGGTCCCACTGAAGCACAGAGACGGAGGAACGTGGATGCTGGAGGCAGGAAGGCATCGGAGAACCTTCGTGCCTCTGCACTGTCAAAGGAGCTCCTCCGTGGTACACAGTGGTACAGACCTGCTTCCATGCCTAGTCCCTCTAACTAACTGGGTGAACCCATACTAAAAGCATATGTGCACACAGATCACCTGACTACAGGTCATGGTGCATAACAGTTTATTCCCTCATACCCTGTCTGGATTATCTAGATATCTCTTTAATTCTGTCTAATCTGACAGATGAAAAGTGGCCCATAAACTACTGTTCAATTTGTATTTATCAAAGTTCCAGTGAACCTGACCAATTTACAAAATTTTAGCCAGCCATGTTTTCTTTCCTGAAAGCAGAAGTTCTAAACAAAAAAACAACCAAAAAACCCCCCCAACTATTACAGTTCCAAAAACATCAAGAAAAACACCTGATTCCAAACTTCCTCAAATTATGAGCAAAGTAATCTTGCTCCATTCTGTTTGGGGTCCCAGAAAACTGTAAACAAACCATTAATTCTGTAGGAAATGGCTGTCTGGCCTAGTTACCCTCTTCAGACTGCAGACGGATCTGAAAGTCAGCTATTCTCAGAAAATGGACAGCTGCAGCAGCAGCACTCGTATACTGGAAAGGGAGGGAGGGTGACACCTGCTTCCACTGAGGGCCATTTCCTTTAAGGGATTTTAGGTTTCTCACTTAGCTGAGGCTAGCTTCCAGGGGTCCCAGGAAACAGAATGGATTCATATGACCAAAAACATTCCACAGCAAACGGCGCAGAGGAAACAAGTTATCTGCCACCTAACAACAGGAAAAGTTCAGGGCAGTTATTTTATTGCTAATTTCTGTCCTCCTCTTTCACCATCTCCTTAATCAAGACCCTAAAACTCAAAACAGAAAGCAAGGACCTGCAAGATGAGGTGGAAAGAGTACTGGATATGTCAAATACAAACTGTTAACTCTTTCATGTGCATCCTTTCATCTCAGCTCTCAGCTAGTCTAAGAGTGATCAAGACCACTATGTTGTTAATTCTACTGTTGTGGAAATTCATTCAGCCAATAGCCTTTTGGGTGCCAGCCCATTAGGGCGTGGTCTGAGGTACTACGTGGGGACTGATAACTCTAAGATGCTGTTTGGTTTCTCTACGGTCACACAGGGGCTGGAATCGGAGTCTAACCCCAAAGCCCATCCATCCACTTGATCACCCACAACCCATGAGAGTAAAAAAATTGATCCAAATATTTCAAATACACCTGCTGGGAACTGATCACTTTAAAAAAGAATAAATAATAAAACATACACCTATAGATAACAAATGCTAGTCTGTGTTTTATCACACTCCAAAATCAAGATGCTCATCAAAGCTGTTAGGGCGAACCGAGTAAAGTCTAAAGAAAAGGAAAATGAAATCTTATTTTTTTTAACAAATCTGAAATTTTAGAGAAAATAAGTACCTTCTTGAAGTACATCTTTCAGTGTTATCCGCTCCCTGGATATTGCTATATCCTTCACCTTGGCTTTGGCCTCCAAAAGGGTGACACTCCGCAAGTCGTTCTTCTCTATCCTCAAGGTAGGATAACCTGAGGAGCCAACAAAGCCAGACCAAACAATATAAATACCCTACTGTGGCACTGAGTCGGCCAGTTATTTATGATCTCAGGACTGAAGGCACAGCAATGAATAATGCAACAATATAAAAGCAAACAAATGTATACACAAACCAGGAAAGCTACTTATGAAGAACACATAAGATGTTAAAAAAAAAGGAATTGGAGAGATAGCTCAGTGGTTAAGAGAATTGTCTGTTCTTCCAGAGGACCTAGGTTCAATCCCCACAAGGCAGCTTACAACTTTTTAACTCTAGGTCCAAGGGATCAGACACCCTCAAACAGACATACATGCAAGAAGAAAAAAAAATCAATGCATACGAAATAAAAATAAATTAAAAAAATATTACAAAAAAACCCTGCCACCCACAATACTACCCCCAAATGTCTAAATACAGTGGAAGTAAGAAAAGCTAAAAATAGGACGACTACTTGAAGGCCTTTAAGACAAACGACATCCTCTGATTTACAGACTTTAATCCCTCTTATGTAGTTTTCCTTCCAATGATTTTCAATATAATCATGTAACAAAAGATCTTTTCAAAGGAAGAGATATCTGAAAAGGTATCATTTAATAACATACATCATCAATTTGATCACTTGCGTTTGTACTCCCACAGCCTAGCCTGGGGTTCAAATTTAAGTTCATTTAATTTCCATCCATTCTCAATACAATGACAACAAAAACAGAATTTACAGCCATAAATTAAAGTTCTCATGACAAGAAAATAATTAGGGTAAAAGGAAGAACCACTATGGGCAAACAGAAACTGAAATGGCATTTCTAACGACTTACTACCTTTTAGATAACAAAAAGAAAGCAAGGAGGAGGGATGGGCAAGGCTAGAGGAAGGGAAAGGAGGAAACGATGCAATTACATCTTAATTTTTTAAAAAATAAATGGAACATAACAATGAGCATCAGTGGCTGCCAGAGGACTATATGAAGGCACTAAAAAATTTCATAACAGACGTAGTCTGGCAAAGCCTGAACCCAGTGATGAGCCATTTTCACATGTTTAATTCTACCTGAAGTTCTCTGAGTATCTTGGATCTGTGCTATGTTCTATTCTGTTGCCTTGAAAAATTCTTGGCCAATATATCTTAAGTTTTTGGTTTTTCCCCCCCTGACCTCTTTTCTTTTCTTTTGGAGACAAGGTGTCACTAGAACTCATCATCTGTCTCAGCTTCCCAAGTATAGGGGTTATGTGTATGAACCACTATGCCCCATTCCTTTTTTGTTATTAGCTACTATTTTCTTTTGAGACAGGATCTCACTACGTACAGCTGGATGGCCTCAACTTTACAGATACACCTGCCTCTGCCTCCTGAGTGCTAGGGTTTAAAGTGTGCACCACCTTGTCTGGCCTTCCTTTTTTAGTTATAAAACAATGTATTTCTATTGAGCTTTTTTTCCTCTCTAAGAATTTCCTTCTTTCTTGCTTTTTTTTCTTTCTTTCTTTCATCTATTGAGCTTTTTAAACAGTGTTTTGTGGTGGCTGGAGAGGAAGAGGTTAAATTCCCAGCACCTACATGGCAGCTCATGACTGAAACTTGTCCCAGGAGATCCAATGTCCTCTTTTGATCTTTGCAGGCACTACATGCCCATGGTCACATATACATATACAGGCAAAACACTTATACATATAAAATAAAAGGTTAAAAAGTTTTAAGTGTTTTGTTTTCGTCATCTATTAATAATGAATTATCTGGTTCCTTATGGTAATGTTCACAATTCAAAACAAAAATTAAAAATTTCACATTAATGATAAATTTTTAAGATGTAAATATTCTTTTATTGCCTTTCTTAAAAGAAAAAAATTATCATATATAGTCACTGAAGTATCTATTTATAAAGTCATATCCACAGGCAAGAACAGGCCCTAATAAGCAAAACCTGGTATGTAAACATTAAAACCAATGGCTTGTCTTTCTGAGCAGGTAGGACTTTCATATCTACCATGGCATTTTCATGAAGGGCTCTTTCTATTTGAGACTGACAGTAGGTGCTGCAATGATTTCTCTTACGTTTCCTGTCATCCCCTTTCTTGACACAGTGAAGGAAATAGATCACCTATGCAGAACTGGCCTCTCTGCCCCTTTATTACACATAAACTGCAAGTCCTACAGCCTTGGTTAAATTCAGGCTAATTATTTGGGGTTGGAATATCATATCCACAGGTACAAAACATGTTTGCAGCATTTTTTCTACAGCTAAGTTTTATCAGTGGATTTGAAGAGGATTTGGGCTAGCTAATGGTAAAGCCTCCATTTTCCTTTGTTCTTAGGGTTTTCATCAATGACAATCTTTCCTAAATAAAGTATTTTGTTAAGGATTGTAAATCTCATTTTCTAATTGTATCATTCCTTTCACTTTCATGATCTGGGAGCCTTCTGTAAAGAAATGTTTATCCTAATCAACCAGCACTAGCTTGTGACCCTGGAATATAATTCATTTAGCCAGCTGTCAAAATAATAAGGTATTGATGGAGCTGTAGATATTAATTATGCTGAGCAATTTTAAGCATTATAAATTTATAGATTATTACACATCTTTTGTTCCCATCCACTGCAGTCATCATTCTCTTGGATACTCAATGGCTCCGTCCTTGGTAAGTGGGTGCTTCAATCTGCAGCAACAGGTCTCAGATTTACTATGTTCATTTCCTGGCCCAGACCTGGGATCTGCTTTCTCCTAAAAATGCTCATTCTTTTTCAGGGGAAAATTTAGAAAGACCACAACAAAGTGCGGTGGCTTGAATAAGGATGGCTTCCACAGATTCATATACTTGAATGCTTAGTCACCAAAGAATGGAACTATTTGAAAGGATTAGCAGGATTAGATGGTGTGGCCTTGTTGGAGGAAGTGTGTCACTGGGGGTGGGCTCTGAGATTAACATTCCATGCCAGCCCAGGCCCCACACCTGTGGATCAGGATGTAGATCAGCTATTGTCCTAGCACTATGCTCCCAGGCATAATGAGAAGAGCTGCCTGGTAGCAGTGTCTCTTCACAATAAATGGACCACTGACTAAGATACCTAAGAAGACAGTCTTGATCTAACTTTCCTAAAACGAAAATGACAGCCCAAGGAAACAGATACTAACTAGCTACAAAATCCTAAACTAATTAGCCACCTTTCCAAGTCAAGGCCTTATCTGTGACTCTTTAGACCTTTCTTTATCTTATGTTTTGTTTTCATGCTGATTCCCCACTATAATTAAACTATATTTCCACAAAGACTATATTATTACATGCATATTTCATATCACACTGTATATAATAAATCTGTCAATTAATTATTTTTTTAAAAAGAATTGCTTTAGCTGGGTGGTGATGGTGCATGTCTTTAATCCCAGGACTTGGGAGGCAGAGGCAAGCAGATCTCTGAGTTTGAGGCCAGCCTGGTTTACAGGGCAAGTTCCAGGATAGTCAGGGATACACAGAGAAACCTTATCTTGATCCCTCCCCCCAAATAAAATAAAATAAAATAAAATAAAAACACCCCCAAATACATAACACTGATGTGCATGAAAATAAAAATGGACCAGAAATGTTGGCCCCTATAAGGTCAATCAAAGCTATGTGCTAGAGTTCCAGGCTAGTCTGAGCTAAAAACCAGTTAGGTAACATTCATCAAAATTCTGTTAATAAGAAGGAAATTAAGGGGGCCTGGGGAGATGGCTCAGCAGTTAAGAGCACTGGCTGTTCTCTCAAAGGTCCTTAGTTCAATTCCTAGCAATCACATGATGGCTCACAACCATCTACATAGTGGGATCTGATGCCCTCTTCTGGCATAAAGTTGTACATGCAGACTGAGCACTTCGATTCATAAAAACAACTCTTTGAAAGAATCTTTTTTAAAAAAGAAGGAAATTAAGGCTCAGGAGATGGCTCAGTAGCTAAGAGCACTCAATACTCCTCCACAGGACCCAAGTTCAATTCCCAGAACCCAAATCAAGCAGTTTTCACCAGCATTCATGTGTGGACGTGTGCACACATGCATACACACACACACACGTTTAAAAAAATAAGAAGCTAGGGATGTCACTCAGTGGTAAAGCACTTGTGGCATGTGTGAGGGCCCTTGGGTTTGATCCCAGCACGGTGAGGGGGAAACTTAAAATCCCATGTACGTAATCAATGGTAACTAGCTTGTATTACAATTAGAAAACAGCATAAAGGACTGGTGGACTCCTCCGTGACACGGAATATAGTTGGCATGCTGGAGACTCTGGGCTCAATCTCCAACAGCAGGTAAATAAAACCAATTGCAAGTTCCTATGTGTTCCGTGGAAATATTAACTCAATCCCTAAAACTACCTAAAAACCTTCTGTTTGGATTTGTAGAGAATTGATTTATTAGCTCTTTTAATATCATTAAATATGGAAATCTCCCCCAAAGCAGAATTAGCTCTAATAATTTTTATATTAAACACTCCAATTTTAAAATGTTTTATTCAATGTTCTAAGAAACAAAACTTGAAGATCAAACCAACTTTAGAACAAGTTATATAATTCCACAAATACACTAACCATATTAGGGTCACTGACAGAGACCATAAAAGATTTGCAAACAGCTGTAGAATTAAATTAACTCTTACTGGTGATAGGAGTTGCATTGTTGGGTGTGTCAGCTCTCAGATACTGAGTCGTCTGGGTGGACGGCTGAGACAGCCCTTGGGAACTACTGCTGGCGCTGATGCTGCAAATAATTTTGAGAGAAAAATATTTGGCAAGTGAATCTCAGTAAGAAATTTCTTTTGCATACATATAAAATACATGCTACTTTACAACCTGCCTAGAATTCTGGTAGAGAAATGCATTCATCCCTATCAATAGTCCATTCTGAACTCCTACGCTACTTCACAATACATGGTTCAATTTAGTCTTTTATTTGTACCTCCAAAATGATCAAGCATGTCATCATAGCAAAACTGTTCAGAAATGTAGGTGGAAGTCCTCAGAGAGCAATTCTGAACCTCACACAGCGCATGTAAAGGAACTATTGGCTCATCTCTCTAGAGAAGAGCCCAAACCATTCAGCTGGACTGGCATTCAGAAAAGAGAAACAAGTTCCTTTAAGTAGTGGCCCAAATCAGATGGACTTGAGATGAAATGGTCACAGTCTACACCAGTGTGCCATGTCCACGTGTAGGAAGAAGCATCATATCTGACTCATTTCCCCTCTTCACCTCCCTTCACCCCACTTCCTTGGAATTCACAGTTCTCAGAAATCTCTAGTACTTGAAACCATACCCAAGTAAAAGGAGCCTGAAGGCAGTGGGTGCAAATCTTGTTAATTAGATAGCTGCAATTACTATAAATCAATGGCTCCCAAACCTTTTCTGTGGGTGATCTTGTCCCTGGTCACCCCTGGGCACATCCTGACCTCACTGCCTTATTTCTTTTAAGTTTGTAGCCAAGGGGAAGTAAAACAGAGAGACTCAGCATAGATGGAACTCCTGTAACTACAGAGGCAGTAGAGCCATCAAATTTCCTATGGATGAACAAAGTTTGGACTGACTGCTCTTTGTGCCTTATCACTGCATTCTCAAAACCTAGTGATTGCAATGAAACTAGTGATCAACTGCCATATGATCTGGAACACTTACACATGTACTTGTATTTTGTCAATTTCAAATTGACAAATCACTACACACATGTGAAAGCCATAAAGACATAAAATATCCACACAATGAGTGCTATAAGCTCTATGTAGCCTTTTAGAGCTAATTTTGAATTATTATATTGTGGTTAAAGTAGTGAGATGGGGTGTCCTCTGACAAATATTTGGAGAGCATCTGTATATACAAGCCATTTTGCTGAGCACATCCTCCATCTGAAAATGCCTGTGTGTCTAACGGGATGCCCTCAGTACACTGTCCCTGGAGATGCTCACATTTCAGATTACTATCTTCCTGTGAGCCTGCAGCCAGCTTTGTTTCCAAGCAGCTTTGCTGAAGGGACTTTCAACTTAGAGAATCTAACAAAGATTTGTCAGGACATCGTGTGGTTGGAGTTCTGGAAGTTATTAAGTAGTGATTTATGTGAGTTTACATATGTAGTTGGTCATAAGCAAATGAAAAACATAAACCTTTAAGTCATAATTGCCAGCACCACCAGCTGCACAGCTTAGGCAAACTATTCCATCCTTCTGGAGCCTCACACTCTCTGGGGATAGAAGGAACATAAAGCGACTCCCAACAAGACTGCTAATGGGGTTCCATGGAGGATGTGCAGGTAGAGCCCTGAGGATGCTACTCAGCCCTCAAACACACACTTATAAACAATCACTATTTTACCCTGAGGAATACTGTGCATCACATCCCCAACCTTAGAATCATAAGGACCTACAGGGTACATGCTTTTGCTGAGCACTTCTCAAGGATCTCACTGAAGACTAATTTGTTAGAAGTTCAGTACTTGGTACAGCAGGGGAAGGGCTGCATCTCAAAGGGGAAGCAGATGAGGAATTCCTCCTCAGAAGTGGAGCGAGAAAACCTTCCTCACAGGATTTCTGTGAGGCTCAAATTTATGATGGATGTGAAAGCTCAACAAAATGTCCTGCAAGCAATGGTACCTATGGCTGAATAAACTTCAACAACTGGACACTAGGTGGCACTCCTGGGTCATCTAAAAATGTTCAAGATTGTGAGCGGTCAAACAGCCTTAGGGCCATCTACGTCAGACTTTAATTTCCTTAAGATATTGGGGTGAAATGCCCAAGAAAGGAATGAGCAAAGCAATAGTGGAGAGAGAAACAATTTTTTGGAATCCAAAACTTACTATTATAAGAAAAGCAAGGTATAGTCGGAGGCCTGCCCCTGACATCCAGTAAAGCCCACACCTTCATAGCTACATCACAAGAGGTAGTAAACAGATTAAAATGTGTATTTGCTAACATTTAATAGTTTAAGACTATTCTAAATAAATCTGATTTTCATAATCAAGTAGGTATCCTGGTTTAGAATAAGCTAAGAATTTGGACAGATCTTCAAACTACTAAATTCTTACTCTATTCTTTTTTTTTAAATTTGGTTTGTTCTTTTTTTAATAATTTATTTATTATGTATACAATATTCTGTCTGTGTGTATGCCTACAGGCCAG
>LOJH01045719.1:1576-13542 GCA_001685095.1 Ellobius talpinus
GATAGATAGATAGATAGAATATATAATATTTGAAACACAGAATTTTTGTGGTAATCTATGACAATTTTCCCCAAAAAGTGATAAAACCATGTTACACACATTCTAATAACTCTATCAGATTAAACTAGTTCAGACTGGTAGTATCTTCTTATCCTGAACCAAATAAATACCAAAAGTATAGGTCTTTGGAATTCTTATTAAAAGAAATAAGAATAAACACCATTGAAACTTTATTTTAAATTTTATTTTATATGTATGAGTGTTTGGTTGCATGTATATATGTATACCATGCATATTACTTGTTTTTACCAACACTAAAAGAGACTGTTGATACCCTGGAATAGGAGTTACAGTCCATTAATGCTGCAATCTAGATGTTGGGCATTACACCTATGTTCTCTGAAAGAGCAGGAATAAGTGTTCCTAACTGCTGAACTATTTCTTCATAGACAATTTTATTCTAAACATTGTAAAATAGCACATGGTATCACTTTCTTACTCTATACTCAAGTTTCTGGATTTATCTTTCATCATTTAACATTCATAGTGACTGCGTAATTACCATAGCTTCATATTGTAGACAACAGACATATGGAAATGTATTAATTTTCTCAAGATTGGGTAACAGATGCATACTTATAGGCCAAAAATATCTGACTGGTTTGGTACTCCCTTTTGACTATGTTAAATATAACCAACTGAGTAACAGTCTATTGAACAGATAGGCTGATTTCTTTGTATGTACTCAACATAATTTTTAAATGATTTCTATTTATTATTGAAAAAGCATCCATAACTATTTAATAGATTCAGAATATATCATTATTATATTAGATCATTTTACCTAATGATCTAATATAATAATGCGTTAGATCACATCAAATATTTAAATATGTTGATATTTCTATGAAATTATAATAGACATATTCCTATCTTTAATTTAGCCATACTTAAGTTAAAATTAGAAGCTAATATTACCTACAAATACCTCAATTTCTCAGATATTTTTCTCGAATATTTACTATGAGAAGTTATCTCAGGAACACAATTCTTCCTCAATTTAGAAATATAATTATTGATGTAGTAATGGTAGAGAAGCTCTACTTACAACCAGCCCTTTCTGAAATCCTAGCAAGTAGTCATTGTCTGTGGTTAAGATTTTAAATGGTTACAAAGTCAGAAAGTATTTTGTGATAGAGTTGATTTGTACATTTTTCTAAACCTATTGTTACTAAGGAAAGAATGGTGAATTTTGAGAGATGAACAGAATGGAGTGGAATCACCTTTAAGAGTATGAGTGGGAGGTAGAAGATCACCAGAACTTTAAGGTAAGAGCTTATTGTTCAAGACATCATACATACCAGGACTGGGAAGAATACAGGTAGAACTGACCTGAAAACAACCTCCCTGAAGACTGAAATTTAAAAGGGGCCACTAATTTGAGAGCAAGATGAGGAAATGGAGGAGTTATAGGTAGACTAGTGTGGGGTAGAAATGTTGTAAATACAGGACTCATGTTATAAAATTCTGAAAAAATAAAAGAAAATAACATACCAAATGATGTTTCACCACATCTTTGACAAAATTCTTTTAGATACTGACATTGCAAAGCTAAAAGACATCTGTGTGCTAGAGTCTAAACACACTGCCCTTTGGGCACTCTCAATATACCATCTCTGATTCTCTGAAGCAAACAGAATTCCTCCTTATGAAATTTTCATGATTGTTCATGAGTCACAATTACAGTATTTCATTACTTCTTCCTTAGATTTTGAGTTACTCTGAAATGTCCTTTCATATCATTTGAAAACTTTTAACTCAGGGGGACAGGTTAGAGACAAAATTCCCTCATTATCAATATCTTGGAGTCTTTCAATTTCTATGATAGACCCCAAGGTCAACATATAGACCTTCGGAGTAATCAAAGTTCATGGTCACAGAATGTTTCCTTTTAGTGCAAATGTGCTGCAATCACCTTATTGTAGTTTCAGAAAGGAGGTGTACACTGAGGTATGGTATTCCTTCTCATCACTCAAAAAAGTTCCAGGACATCCAAAGTCTCTTACAAATTGAATCCCAGGCTTAGTGGAAAAATATGGGCACATCCCTTGGTAGCTCATGAGAGACACAGATAATTTGCTAAATAACTAATTGCAAAATTGTCCTTAGCTGGCAAGACATTGTTACTATAGAAGTCTTGGAAGATGTTACATCTTAAACCAGGATATCTTAATTTCTCAATCCACAAGTAATTCAACCAGAGCACAGCACCTTGTTGTCCACTTTAAAGGCAGGCTCACAGGAATAGGGGTGGGGTGGCTATACAATCCAAGCTCAGTCCACAAATCCAAACATGACACATTTCCCTTACTTTGAAGATTCTGCCACTCTTCCTCTCAGTCCAAGGAGAAGGGGGAATGAGAATGCCCTTTGCACATTTCTGGTCATCCAGATGGTCAACTGTCTGCCTATTACAATCAGGCAGGTCACAGTGGAGGCAGAAGTGCCACTGAGACAGCCATTCCCTCTGAACAAGATTCCTATGCTAGGCAAAGCCAGAAAATATTGTTGAGGTGCTCCTTGCATCTCATCAATTCATAGGAGTCAAGAGGACACAGAAGGCACCACATTCTCCCACAGTTTCTCACCGAAAGACAAGGCCCTCCACAGCAGTCCAGAACATAGTGGGACTGAAGTCTATAGCTGAGGCCATTGTAGAGACTTGAAGGAATGGTCAACGAGGTTTTCAAGTTGCCTGATGAAACTTCTGCTATCAAGGCGGAAAAAAGACTTTCCCAGGGAAGAATAAAGTCCCCTTTCAGAAATAAGGACATAGGATGAGTGTTGAATGTCACAAGAATGAGTAGGAGGCATGGAATATGGAATTCAAAATGTTTCTTCAATGTGTCAAATGTATCAGAAAAAAACAAGTTCCACACAGACAAGGCTGGCAACAGCCACAGGATATGGGACACAGGACCAAAGCAACTGTGAAGCTTTCTGGATTTGCATATTTATAAGTAGAAAACATTATCTCCAGTGCTGGAAGAGTTCTAAGTTTGTCTATTGCGAGGAAACTCTGACTTTGCTTGGCATAATATTAAGCAACATTTGCCCACTAAACAGAAGCTATGCCATAGCCTGGGTCTCAACTCAAGTGATGGGTTGTAGACAGGAACCCACAGACCACTAAGTCCCTAGACATGTTGGAGAGTTTAGCCAGCATATTGTGCAACAATCTAACCATTGGAAAGGTTTTCTCAGCAAGCATTGCAGTCTAAAGAGAAATTCACCTAGAGGCAAAAATGTAAGGGACCAGTCTCAGTGTTCCACTAAATATGCTTTAGTCAACAACTAATATAATGCATATATAATGCTAAATATATGTATATAATGCTATATATGTACATATATACATAAATAACCCAAATAACTTTTAAAAGTTAGAAAAAATATGTATCAAAAGATTTTACCATAAAAATAATAAATGAAGAAACTGGTATATTAATATCACAAAACTTGTGAAAGTATGTATCAAAACTTTACCTGCTACACTATTAATATGTACAATGTTTTTATATATCAATTAATGATAAATTTCATTGAAACGAAAAGAAAAAATAGAAATAAGGCTACCTAGAATGTAGGTGCTAAGAAATGCCCAAAATACTGGAGAATTCTCCAAGGTAAATTTCTATAAGTAGACAAATTCCAGCATAGACTGGATATACAATATGACAAGGGAGTTTGGAGCGGAAAAGCTTGGCTTATTGGCTCTACTATTTGTTGGTAGAAAGCAGACAGTCACTGGACTTGACATGACCCTATGACCAGGCACTAAGCTTCAATTGATCCTTTGGGAACCAAGCTAGATCACATTGATCAGAAGAGCTCACCATAATCCATGGCAGAGTTGGGAAAAGGAGAGTAGAGTAGTAGCAAAGATTGAATGAAAGCCAGACTCCAATCACTTTAAGCTGGGTAAGAATCGGTTTCCTGTATGTCTGAGAGCAGAAGCTAAAATTCACTTGTTCTACACAAATTGGGCCCTCACTAATGTGTAACTCGATAGAATGAAAATAAGAAACCGACTAGTGGATTCTAGCTTATGTTTCTGGTCTGCAAGAGAGAAAATGGGGAGATGACTTTTTCTGGGACCAGTGCTGGGTGCCTTCTTTACAGCTCATTGGAAATACACAAAAGAGCTTGAAAGGGCCTTTCAGTATCCCTGTCTTACAAATTAGGAAATGAGGCTAGTAGATGAAAGGTCACAATATTTAAGTAAGTGATTGGAACATGAGAACACAGATCCAAGCACTGATAGGACTCAGATTTTCTTCATAAAGCTCTGCTGTGCTGCCTCCAGTTATACGTACCTCTTAAGTCCCTGGTGTCTGTGGTCTGTCTGACTTTGATTGAGATGATGTCCCCTGACAAAATTTCTTTCAATGTTTATTAAATGCGGATAATTTTAAAGCATTCCAGCTCATGCACGAGTGAGAGGTCAGTGAAGAATTTCTTACGATTGCCTATCTGGATGTCTACATTCCAGAGTGTAATTTTTCACTTTTACTCAAATTTTATGATTAATAGTATTATTAGGAGATTGAAAAGACCTGCATGTCACCCACAAGATTCTAAATAGGGAAGGTATTTAGTTAACAACGTTGATGTGAAGTAATTCACAGAGAGTAACATCACCTGTGTTTCACAGAGTTCGGGGGAAAAAACCTTCATTTCCAACTTAGCAGGTCTTCATTGATTTTTATGCAAAACTGAGTTGAGCAGTACCTTATGGCAGCATCCCTGAAATCTTGCTTCAGAAGTGGGTAATTTATAAAATTTTTTCTTATATGTTTTTCATAGTAGAGAAAACAATTCTTTGTCACAGAGAACAATCTTCTATTTTTCCAGTAAATAACAAAATAGCTTCAAATTTTGTCTGTGGAAATAGTAATGCAAAAAATGTAAGTAATTTTATAATCATAATGTAGTTTTGCTACTTAGTGTGTAGATATGTAAGTATTCTATAAAATAAGTGTAAACTAGAAGGAAGTACAATTTTTAAATCATTCTATACTTGAGCATTTTGAGCTTATGTTTGCAAAGTCCCGACATAATAAATCCAATGTGAATATAAAGAAAAATTTCTATTTATCTCATTATTTCAGTCTCAATTTTTTTCTGAACAATGGTACATTCTAAGAGGGCTGCAGCCTCCAATCATAGAGACTGATGTGAAACTGTATCCTGACCACCAGCAAAGAAAGACTGAAAACCTGCTGATATGCCTACAGCTATTACAATGTTGCTTCTGATACAATCTGTGGAAATGCTCTCAAGTTCAAGCTATTCAAATCTTATTTTCTAAAATTAAAAAGTATTTTCTATTAATAATTTTAAATGAATTGCACAATTACTATTTATTTTAATTGAGTGTGTAAAAGGTTATGGGATCAAATCAGAAACACTACATAATTGGGGGTATGTTTGTTGTTGCTGTTGTTTCAGTTTCAGCAGTTCATAGACAAAAAGATCTGAAATGAATAGAATTAGCATATTCTAAATTTTAACATAAGCCTAGGCATTATTACACACCCTGCAGAAACTCTCTAGTGCACTCTATATATTTTATTTTTGGTCTGAAATGCAAGGCTTCCTGCTTAAATAACTCAAATCACATTTATAAAACAATACGTATCTGGGACTGGAGAACTAGCTCAGTGTTTAAGAGGGTTTGCTGTTCAGTTTCCTGCACTCATGTCAGATGGTTCACAACCAACTGTGACTCCAGTACCTGGCTATCATACACCCACTTCTGATCATCTCAGACACGTGACCATATTCACATATACACATAAACTAAAAAGTAAATCTTAAAATAATGTATACCTTAGCTCATGTAATAAAGTATAGTTTTCCTAACGCAAAAGAACCAGCAACTCAATAAATATAATTTGACACTAGCGCCTGTATTGGCATTCATTTTGTGAAGATTATTTCCCATTTTTAATAATAAGGAGTTGAGGAACTAAGATAATAGAAATGAAATTTCTCTGATGGCAATAAAATATTTGTAAACTTAAAAAATCATTTTGACTGTAGAAAAGACATTTAAATAGTCTAACTGCTGTGAGTAAAATTGAAAGGGGAATGTAATTACTCAGATTTTCAGCATCTTTTGCTTTCTGAGGGAAAAGAGCTGCTGCTGTTTTTACTGTCACAGTTACTTCAACCCTGCTGAATAAAAAGATTAAAAATGTGTGCCAGCTGCAGAGAAAGTGAGCCCACAGCAAATTAACAAAATACAGGTGACACTTTTCAATCACTCTTTTAATACTGTGGTGTCTTACAAATACATATTTCCTAGCTCTGCAAATATATACATGAAGGATACATCAACTCCAGGGGAAAGCTGGAAAATATCTAATATTTTTCCAATGTTGAAAAGCCTCCTTCATCAGCTTTTAGGAAGTGCTGAAATAACACTTTCAAATTAAGATCACAAACAATGTAGCCCCATAAATATCCAAATTATTTTCCTGTTCCTTACTGAAATATTTCTGCATATTATGGAACTCTGTGAACCAGAAACTCTGCAATCACATAGAAAAACAAAATTGAATGGGTTTCTATATTCTTGTCATACTTTGCCCTCAGTGTTTATTGATGATGGTTTAGTTTAAAATGAAGATATTACTCAAGTAATGATTTCTTTCTTCTATTCTGTATCTTCCTGCTGTCCCAAAAGAAATGTTAGTCTTAGACTATATCTTTTAGTGGTGTCAGTCTTCCTATAATATCTACATATCTTTCATCTAGACATTCCTCTTTTCTGTCCTGTGTTTACATATTTCTTTTTAACTTGCCATGAACCAAGGATCATTATTTGTTATTTGTTATTGATTTCTCCCTTTATGTGGCTAGGATATAAAAGAGATAGGTAAAAATACATATGTTAAAAAAGAATGTATATACTACCCATTTCCCTATGGGTGGAAGCTGCTTAATGAACAGGTTCTTCTAGAACTGAGCTGAATCAGGAAAACAATGTCTAATGTTATTTTTTTTTTAAAAAAAAAAAGTGAGGCCCAAATATAACTCATCTGAATGTCAACTAAATCAGGGACAAATTTAAGAGATCTTAAATCATAACACTGTCTACCACCAAGTCCTAACCCACAGCACTTATATGAATGCCTTTTTCTCAGCAGTAACCATGATTAGATATTGTTTCCAATTCTCCATCTCAGTTGAGGATAAAGGATTGATTTTTATCTTTTCAGTCATTTCCTCTAAATTTTTCTTCCCAGGTGATCTGCCACTCTCATTCCCTGAACCAAACACTGATCTATAGAAAAAGGTAGCCCAGAATTTTAATTTATTAGACCCTTTGCTTGTAATAGTACACAGATTGTCTTACAATCAGTACTTATTTTTGAAAATAAACACATTAGTTTGACAAATACTCCTTCCTTCTAGCTCAATCATGTGATTTCCATTATAGCTCTAAATTATTATCTTTGCCTGTGATAAATCCACAGAGTTCCTCCATTGCATATGTTGATCATCTCATAATGACATTGCCCTCAATCCTACAGAAGTAGTTCAATAAGTAAATTCTAGGCAGACCCACTTATCTATTTCCTGAATATTTGTTCTAATTTTACATTGTTGTGGGTTTTGTTTGTGTTTCGTATTTTAGAAAAATTGTCTCTGGTGATCATTTAATCATAAAATTATGAAGAATGAACTTAGAAAGTGGTAGGAAACATAATTATATTTTATGTAGCTTAATGACTAAAAGTTTTTAATCCACTGTGGAAAAAAGAAAGGACAGAGAAGGAAGAGATGTATTTTACTCCCTGATATCCTTGTATATATTTAGAAGGCTAATTTATTCAGTCTTGGTTCATTAGATCTAAACTTAGTGAACTAAAATTTTGTTTTTACTTGATTTAAGTTTAGCTACAGTGAATTCTTTACAAACCATATGCCTGGGATATGCTGACTTATACAAATATATGCAATGGCCACTATTAATACTTGTGTAGGAATGCCTACATGATGTTCAACATTAGATATCGGTAACCATTCCAAGTGCTGAGTAGAACTAGTGTTAGGTAGTGTTTACAGTATCAAAATTGTCCTAATTCAAATAATTTGAATCTTTTTAATGTTTAAATAGTTAAATAATACTGAAAAATGGTTATGTCTTGCTTCATCTATATATCCTCTATTTCAACTAGATAAAAATTTTCATAGTTGCACGTTCCTAAAATGGTTCCATATTGAAGTTTTCTACATGATAAATTTATTTATTTCTTTAATGATTGATGTGTGATTCCCTTCTCTATGGTGTAATTACCATTGATTAATAAAGAAGATGTTTTGGACCTATAACAGGGCAGAAGTGAGGTAGGTGGGGAAAAATAAACTGAATTCTGGGAGAAAGAAGGTGGAGTCAGGGAGAAGTCATATAGCTGCCAGAGACAGACAAATGCACCAGAACCTTGCCAGTGAGCCACAGCCCCATGGTGACACACAGATTAATAGAAATGGGTTAACCAAGGATATAAGAGCTAGTTAGCAATACACTTAAGTGATTGGCCAAGCAGTGATTTAAATAATATAGTTTCTGTGTGATTATTTTGGGAAAAAATGATTGGCCTCTCCCAACAAATGATGGTTAAAATGAAACATATTTATGAAGGACCACACAATGTATTTACACTGATATATATTAAATAAAGTTCTGGGTGAATATGTCTGTCTCCTTAGACATTTACCATTCTTAGAAGTAAAAACATTTAAAATCCTGTCTTCAGTATTTTAAAATATACTATCATTATTCTATAGTCATTCTATCATATAATGGGACACCAGAATTGTGTTTCTTACCTAACTCCAATTAATAAATTGGATCATATACATCAACACTTAGAAACAATACTACCTTTCCTATCTATGGTCCTCAGCCTTTGACAACTTGTAGTGTCTTCTCAACTTGCAGATCTACATTTTTTGATTTCATGTGAGATCAGGTACTGTTCGTCCTTCTGAACCTGGTTTGTACACTTCTAGGAACAAGAAATCTAAAGAAGCAAAAGATCACTACAATTAATATAATAAGTTGATGAAATAAATTCAAGACAAAATAAATAGAAAGAAACTCGTGTTAATTTTTAGAAGTAGTGATATTGCTTTGAAGTTTATATTATCCACATACATCTATTGAGTCAATGTGATTCTTATCAAAAGAGCAACATTCTTCACAAAATTAGTCAACTTATCTCCCTCTGATTTATTTATCAACAACTCCTCCTTGTCAATCCTTTCCCCAGATTCTTAACTTTCAGTTTTGTTCTGTTAATTTAGTTTAACAAGGGCCATCTGTATGACCACTGGATTGGAACTATCCACAGAGTCTGTTGGAGTCACAAATGGGTGTTCAACTAAAGGCACTGACTCCCTATCTCTCTTAATCCACCAGTAGCAAGTAATTTATCAGGTAAGCTAGTTCCCCCAAGTCCATCACACATTCTTCCTGGCCATTGATAGGTCTATTGTTGGGAAGACACAGTGCAAGTATCCACAGATGCTATGAGTTATTGACAGCACTGATTGTGTCTTGCACAAAAAATAAAATACATTTTGAAGCCTTCCTATCTTATATTTTTTTACATTCTTTTCAGTTCCTCTCTCCAGAATGTTTCCTGATCCTTAAAAGGTGTGTTATAAATGCCTACTTAGAGTGCTCATCTATCACTTTATCTTAGTACCTGAGCAAAAATGAGTCTCTGCATTCCCGACTTTTCAATGGAAAGAAAGGATTCTCTAAGAGGATGAGAGTAGCATTTGTCTATGGCTATAAAAATAAATGTTTATAAGAAAGCTTCAATATTTAGATGTCAATTTACATAAACTGAAGTTCTCAATACCACACTAAAATTTATAACCTCCTCAGTCATGTATTTTAAACATGTTTTATAATAGTAACCATGAATTCTCTCCTGTGAAGCATGCCTCCAAATCTAGTCAAAATATAGTCATAAGGTTGTTAGTTATCTCTCCACAAAAGTATTGTCACTGTTTTACAAGTGGACTCATATTTCCTAGAATGCTAGTCTTCCAGTTTGTAAGATTCATATCTAGATAAGACCATTGAAGCTCCCCTCCCCTGGAAGCCCACATAACACCATCCAATACAATGAATACTAACTGTCAAAAAGGAAGCTTCCAACAAAGTTCAAATATGGTCTCTCTATATCATGCAACCAAGGTTTATGGAGTCTTCAAAAATAGGATCTCATCATCTAGTTCTTATGGGCTACTAAAATAGAAACTTTTGACAGTCTTTATTGTTTTGAAGGCTTCTGGGACCTCCCTGACAAACAATTCATAAGGAAATATCCGACCCCTAGCATCGGTTTATTAGTTTATTTTGTTGTTTTGTTTTTTTCTTATTAACAACCCACAACTTGATTGTATAAATAGCTAATGAATTTTACATATGGAAGTTTGTAACTTTTTATTTCCTTTTGTCAATAATGCATGTAGAACTCTTTTACCTTTCTCAATAAATTATCACATGAGTAATATTCTTAAAAAGAGCCTATAGCTCAGTTTTCTAATTTTAGTGGTTATTACTTAATGGTCCCTACACAGAGAAAGACTTTGAAAATTTTGTAAAACATAATATAATATTGCCAAATAATTATAAGAAAAGGCTTTTTAAGTTATCCAATATTTCTTCCCATGAATAGAGATAAATGATACATAGTAGATAGATACATAAATATATAAGTAGATACATAGAAAAATACATAGATGATAGGTAGATAGAAAGATCAGTAGATGATATAGTTATATAATGAAAGAGTTATATTTTAATTTTGTTTGGTGTTCATATTGTCCACAAAGAATAACCTTATTAAGCACTTTATACATGTAAAGAATCAGAGAAAACAATGAAGTTAGTGTATTTATGTTTTATGATTGGCATTGTGGTAGGCTGTTTCTGGTTATTCTTTAGTAACAGCATAGTAAAAAGCATATAAAAGGTGTTCAAAAAATTGTGAGTATTGTGAGTAGGTAAGATTGATTGAGATAGATCAATTTCTTATGTTTGAAAGCATATAAATAAAAATGGTCAAATTATAGAGAAATCTGATATCAGGTATTAGTCAATTTATATCAATTCAGCCTTCAGAATGTTTCTAATGAGAATGTATCAAGTACCTGGTTTGTGCTTAGGAGTGGTAATGCAGTTTAATTTGTTTGCGCACAGATAGAAGAATGGCTAATTATTATGTTGATGAAGTACACTAAGGCCTAAAGAGGTTTCCTGGAATAACTGATATTTAAGATGGATATTGAATAATGATATTTTAAAGCCAGAAAAGGAGAAAAAGAGCCATATTAACTGAGTGCCAAAAATCATGCAGATGGACAGATTCAGAAAGATCATGTCATACAAAAATTATAAAAATTTCAGTATATTTGAAGTTTTGAGTGTGGGAATGGGCTTCAAGAGCTGCACTTTAAGTTGAGTTACACTTCAGTATACATTTAAACAGTGATTAAACATCAATCAGACTGTCATTGTATTCCTAGACTTACAGTACTTCTGTGGACCTTTTTTATACATTCTGTTCATGGTACTTTTCAGTCCAGCTCATATCCATCTCATCATACACCATTCATAAGAATTTTTGACATGTCAAGCATATTATTTTTGTATTCAATAGAATATTCAATAGAAGTAGCAGATACAGAAAGAATATTGAGAAAGTACCAGCTGGATGAAATTCATGATAGAGTATTATATTTCTCTGAAATTTGATTCTTTGCTATTGCACACAAGTAAAAAATGACAGCCTATCTTGTTTTTTTTCTGAGTTCAGAAATTCTTACCATAGAACCTTCAGCTGGTGATGGATGGAGATAGAGACAGAGACCCACAT
>LOJH01045720.1:0-13542 GCA_001685095.1 Ellobius talpinus
TTAGATTTAGAATGTATATAGTTAATATGTACATATTTGAAAAACATACACTTACAGGAATGATACAATAACTTAGTGAAACTATTATCAATCCTAATAAAGATTCTTGTAGATGTATATAGGATACAAGAACATTTATGAAGAGAGGTATAAGCCTAAAGATAGGACACAAGAATATTTATGAAGAGAGGTATAAACCTAAAGACAAGATACGAGAATATTTATGAAAAGATGTATAAGACTAAAAGGTGAAAACAATATTGCAAAGTAAAAATATAGAATAGAAGTGAAATGAAACATAGTAAAGAATACTGGGAGACTAAATGATTGAGTGAGAATAGTGCAGTAGATTTGGAGAAAGGAAGAGATAGTAAGCCCATTAGTCAAAATTAAGGATACATGAAAAAACTTTTTGGAAATCTTAAGTCAATGTGCTAATTTCAAAATACAATTTTAAAATAAACAGAACTGAAAAATAATTACCCTACATTTCTGTTTAATACCATTCCCAAATATATTATTTATTAAATGAAAACAGTGAAAATCGTCAGAGTTCTTCCTACCAATTATTGAAAAGTTAGGTCCCAAAGGTCTCTGAAACAGCATGGGCTATTGTAATTGCCCTTGGTTATCTCCCAGAACTTTATGGTAAGCCCCTTTACATAAGATACCACATACTCCATTGTATAAATGTACCACATTTTCTTTATCCACTCTTAGGTTGAGGGGAATCTAGGCTGTTTGTAGGTTCTGGTTATTACAAATAATGCTGCTATGAACATAGTTGAGAAAATGTCCTTGTGTTATGGTTGTACACCTACGGGTATATGCCCCAAAAGTTAGGTATTGCTGGATCTTGAGTTAGATTGATGTCCCACACTCTGAGAAACCACCACACTGTTTTCCAAAGTGCTGTACAAGTTTGCATTCCTACCAGCAATGGAGTTTTCCCCTCACTCCACATCCTCTCCTCTCCAGCATAAGCTGTCATCAGTGTTTTGATCTTTGCCATTCTGATAGGTATAAGATGGCATCTCAGAGTCATTTTGATTTTCATTTTCCTGATGGCTTAGGATGTTGAGCAATTTCTTAAATGTCTTTCAGCAATTTGGGTTTGTTCTGCTGATAATTCTCTGTTTAGATATGTACTCCATTTTTAAGTTTTAGTATTTGGGATTTTGGTGTCTAGTTTTTTGAGTTCTTTTTATATATTGGAGATCAACCTTCTGTCTGGTTGGTGATGATCTTTTCCCATTTTGTGGGCTGTCACTTTGTCTTATTGGCAGTGTCCATTGTTTTTTTTTATTATTCTCAGTGTCTGTGCTAATGGTGTTATATTTAGAAAGTGGTCTTCTGTGCCCATGTGTTCAATACTACTTCCCACTTTCTCTTCTATGAGGTTCAGTGTGGCTGGATTTCTGTTGAGGTCTTTTATCCATTTGGACTTGAGTTTTGTGAATGGGCATAGATATGAATCTATTTGCATTCTTCTACATGGTGACATTCAGTTATGCCAGTACCATTTGTTGAAATTGCTTTCTTTTTTCCATTCTACAATTATGTCTTTCTTGTCAAAACCAGGTGTTGATAGTTGTGTTGATTAATATCAGGATTTTTAATTCAATTCCATTAAACCATGTGTTTGTTTTTATGTCAATACCAAGCAGCTTTATTTACTATTGCTTTACAGTAGAGCTTGAAGTCAGAGATGATGATGCCTCCAGAAGTTCATTTATTGTATAGGATTATTTTGTCTATCCTGGATTTTTTGTTTTGCTCTATGAAGTTGAGTATTGTTCTTTTGAGGTCTGTGAAGAACTCTGTTGGAATTTTGATGGTGATTGCATTGAATTTCTTTAAAAAAAAATCCCTGAGTGAGGCAATCCATATTGAGAATATTTACTGACTCATAAGTGGATATTATATGTAAAGCAAAGGATAACCAGGCTACAATCCACAACCCCAGAGAAGCTAGGTGAAAGAACCACCATAAGAGGAACACACGTGGAGAGCCTCAGGAAGGGGAAATAGTTAAGATCTTCTGGGTAACCTGGGAGACAGGGATAATAGGGAAGGAATGGAGAGTGAGAACATGATGGATCAAGAAGGCTGAGTTGGGGAGGGACAGAGAGGGAGAGCAATCAAAGAGATATCTTGATAAAGGGAATTGGTATGTGGTTAGGGAGAAACATGGTGATTGGGAAATTCTCAGGAACCTACAAGTATGACCCCAGCTAAGACTCCTAGCAATAGTTGAGAGGGTACCTGAACTGACCTTCCCTTTTAATCAGATAGTGACTACCCTAATTGTCATCACAGAACCTTCATCCAGTAACTGATGGAGGCAGATTTAGTGTCACATAGTCAAGCACTGGGTTGAGCTCCTAGAGTTCAGCTGAAGAGAAGGAGTGACATGAGCAAGGGGTGTCAAAATCATGATGGGGAAAGAAGAGAGCAGTCAGCTGGCCCAAGCTACTTGGAGCTTACAGACTCTGGACTGGAACTTGCATGTGAGTGAACTAGACCCACTGAATGTGGGTGACAGTTATGTGGCTTGATCTTTTGGGAGGTTCCTGACAGTGGAATGAGGATTTATTCTGGATTCATGAACTGGATTTTTGGAGCCTATTCCCTATGGTGAGATTCCTTGCTCAGCCTTCATACCTGGGGGAGGGGCTTGGTTCTGCATCAACTTGGAATTCCAGTTTTTTGACTCCCCAAGGGAAGCCTAACTCCCTCTGAGTACTGGATGGGGGGTCAGTAAGGGTGGAGTAAGGGGGTCAGCTGAAGGAGAGGGAGGGGAAACTGGGGTTGGTATGTAAAATGAAAAAAAATTAAATAAAAATGTTACCACATACTTTGGTTGTAGGACATAGGGAAATAAGTCTCAAACCAACAGGGAAACTTCTTCTCTACTGACTAGCTGTCATTGTACCAGAAAGTGTTATAAGCTGCTGAGGGAAAAATATTACCAATGTTCTTACTCAACACTGAATGCAGCTTGATACAATAATGACCTGCCAGACAAAGTGTGCACACTGATCAAATGGTGGCAAGGCTATTAATAGTAACTAGTTACCCTCAGATTGGAATTGAGGCCTGTTTCACAGAAGAGAACTTCATGCCTATACCATCAATCTTGGATAAAAGTCCATGTTTAGGGTTGTCATAAACCCTACGGTACTTGCTGTTGCTATTTTACTTAATGGCTGTGGGACAAAATTGCCAATAAGTGTTTCTGATTAAAGCTATAGATCTAGACTGCTTTCAATCTTGGCTGGAAAAGCTTCCTTTTGCGGTGGATAGCAGTTGTTGTAAAAGAGTAAATCTGCTGAGAATGTATTCGTGGCCATAAATAGGGGATTAATGTTAACCTAACCACACCAAGTCTCAGGGAACATCATGAAAGAAAAGGTTAAAAATATTAGGAGCTGAAGAATGGGAAAATGAGTGCTATGAAACACTATCTTTATGACATGATATTTCTGACAGATGACTCATGACAGCTAGTAGGGGCTGCAGAAGAATCAGAATTCTGTCATAGATGGGGTTGATGATCTCTAGGCCACACCCTGAAATGAGGAGCTATTAGTAGTTGATAGTTTCTAGAAGAAGGAGACAAATTTTTTTTTAAGGATGTGAGGACTGATAGTATTCACAAATTCCAGTGGGTGACTCTACACCCGTGGCACATGTGGAAGGCATTAACTGGATTCTATAGCTATTACTCTAACACACATTCAGAGAGACAAATGGAGAAAAAAACCATGAAGTTTGGAGAGACGTACATTTGGGATAAATGGGAGCAGTTGCACAGGGTAAAGGAAGCTATATATGATTGTGTTTCACTGTATACCAGTATAAAACTCTCAAGAACATATAAAATTTTAAGAACAATAAACTTTACAAGCATCCAAAAACTTTGTATAGTTTTGATAATTTAAATCAAATTTAAACTAAAAAGGAAAAGGATGAAAAGAAAAGTAAGAGTAAAGTAGGAGAAATTATAGTGCCTGACATTTAACAACTGAATTTTGACAAACTTACATATCAATCCAATGGGAAAAATAACAATAAGCAGGGGGCTGATATGGGAGTCCCTTCTGGTGCTGTGATTACCATCAACGAGTAAAGAAACTGCTTTGGACATATAGCAAGGCAGAACTTAGGTAGGTGGGGAAGACGGAACTGAATGTTGGGAGGAAGAAAGCAGTGTCAGAGAGACGCCATGGAACCACCAGAGTCAGACATGCCAAATCTTTGCCAGTAAGCCACTGACATGTGATGATGTACAGATTAATAGAAATGGGTTAAATTGATGTAAGAGTTAGCCAAAAAGAAGCTAGAGTTAATGGGTTAAGCAGTGTTTTAATTAATATAGTTTCTGTGTGGTTATTTTGGTTTAGGGTGGCCAGGACAAACAAGGGACCTCCCTCCAACAGGCAGAGTGGAGAAATGTTTCAGAAGTCAAGAGCACTGGCTGCTCTTCCAGACAACCTGGGTTTGGTTCCCAGAACACACATGGCAGCTCATAACCCTCTGTAACTCTAGTACCAGGGGATTTGGTGGTCTCTTCTGACCTCTGAGGGCATTGCACAGGTATACATTCTCAAAAAACACCCACACAAATAAAAATAAAAATAAAAATGTTTGCAAGACTTGTAAGTAGAAAATGACTAAGATTTATAATACATAAATAACTCAATGAAATGAAAGGTATCATTCAACTAAAAAACCAAACAACACACCCAAACTGACATAAAGACAAAATGAATGTAAAGATGCCATTTGAGAATGTAGGAGGAGCTATTCAGTATCTTTGATTGCTGGTAAAAATGTGGATTTACATCATGAGTACTGATCTGGTATGACTGTGGCTTGCCACATGTTGAGGTTTGCTCTGTGTGCATAGTTTTCTAAAATAGTAAGATTTATGAGAGGTAATAAGATTATAAGCTTATGACACTCAAGAAAGGATTGTTTGGGAATCAAGATTAGTTTTAAGGAGAAATGATTAGGTTTTCAAAGTGTTTGTTGTCAAGGAAAGTAAGCACCTTTCCTCCATTTCACCCATACTAATAAACACAGGGTAATATCATCTACTCTCATGTCTCTGCCCTCAGAACAGTGCATCAAAATAAACCTATTTTCTCCTTAAATTATCCACTGTGATATAATTGGTTTTAGAAACACAAAATGAACTAAGACAATGATTCTAACAAAATGGCAAAAATGAGATCGTTATAATATTAATGAGAATCTCTAGAATGTCATTCACTTACATGTTGCAAATTGGTAATTTAATAGTGTTTGATAGTGTCTTATAAATATATAAAATGTAGTATATGACTGCCATACAATCAGACAGTTTCACTCTTGAGTATCTTATTCCACAAATAATTAAAATTTATTTTCAGGCAAAAACATATACAATACTCATGAGATTTATTATCTTGATAGCCCAAAGGTGAAAATTATTCAAATATATTTCAAGAAATGAATGGCTAAATAGCCTATAGTATGTTTATATAGCAAAATATTACTTTATATCAGTAATAATAAACTTCTTACATATGAAACAATTTGTATGAACCTCAAATAACTCGTGCCTGAAACATAAGGATCATATCCAAAATGATTCCATTTTTTCCTATTGATTCTATTCATTGTGATTCTCCTTTTATTACATTATTAGAAGCACTGACTTATAAAAAAGAGAACAATTTCTGATTTACAAGAGTTACAGACACAAAATGAGCATAGATTTGTCTACAGAAAGATATCATAGTGGTTATATGTAGTAAAAAAAATCTGTTCTGTGTCCTATCTGTATTCATGTCAACATACTGCCTTAGATTCCATACCTACTAGAGTTCTGCAAGATGTAAAATTGGGAGATTGAGTTATAATTCAAATATTCACTTTTATTTATTATAATTAGGTGTGATCTACAAAATAAAGGGAAGCACATAGCCTTGGTATCAAAGCAATGATTCTTTCTAACTAGAGAAAAGCATTTATAAAACACAACTAACTAATTTAAGCATTGCATTCAAAATGTATATTTTCTATAAAATATTTGCCAGTTAAATTTAATAAATTGCTGAACAAATTTAGTAGTTTGTCTTTAATATGATGGGATAAAATCTTCTGATAATATCTCTAATTTTTTAAATAAATCACTTTAGAATGTGTATGACTGTTGTTAGATAAGTTTTGCCATGTTGGAGTATTACTTGCACTCAATACTTAGATTGAATAGTTACTAGCAGAAGTAGGCTGAATTTAGAAGGACTCATATTCAGTAATAATGGGTTCACTTACTGAACCTTAAATCTTTGAATTCTATTTTTTTAAAGAAGCATTTCATCACCCAGTTAGTTTAGCAACCAAATATCTAACAATGGTAAGCACTCTAATTGGCTCAACATCACTGATTCTAACATAAATTTTCAGAGTATTTTCCATGAGCTTTCCTACTCAATTATGCCATCTAAATCAAACCTTAAACTACTCCATTGCCAGTAGTTAGAAAATTAAATATTTTGAGTTTTTCCTGCCTGAGATCTTAAAACCAATATGATTCAAATATCTTTATGCTAAAAGTTTGAATAGAACAGGGTTCATAATAAGTTTTGGTAGGATTATCTGTGATAAAGCTGAAGTGGCTCAGTTTATTTAAAGATAATTATTTAAATAATATAAATGCTGTTAAAAAGAAACAAATGGAAATGTAATGCAGCAAAACTACAATATCTGAACTAATAATTGCTTGGATATACTTATGAACGGAAAGAAATAATGGAAAAAGGAGAAAAATTCAAGACAAACTGAGAAAAAACTCACTATAAAGAAAAGAGAAAAGGGCCAGGATTGTGAATCATTGGTTGAATGCTTACCTGGCATGCACAAGCCCATAGATTTGATTGCAAGCACTACAGGAAAATAGGGAATTATTTTTTTAATATGGGGCTGGAGATATGACTCAGCAGTTAAGAGCAAGTATCCCTCTGCCTGAGGACCAAAGCGTGGTTCCCACCAGCCACTTCATGTGGCTCAAAACCTCTTATAAATCAAGATGGATGCTGCTCAGTTGGATGAATTAAATGTGATGGATTTAATTGGCCCCTAAAGAAGCAAGAGGCAGGTGGCAGCACTCAATCACCAAAGGCAAGGTGGTCATAGTTATTGTAACGTTTAGTATAGGCAAAGCAATGTGTATAATGGCCTGATCCAGATTGAGCAGCACAGGCAAAACAATTTATGGTGTCATGACTCATATGGAACATTGGTATTGGCAAATCAGTCATAGTATTTCTAGGAATAAAATAGATCAGATGCCTACTGGAATTCTTTTGGTCTGCATAATAGGGAAAAGTCTCAAACAAATAAAAGAATGGTTGCATTATATTGAAGCAAGAGGAAATATCAGTGAATGAACCAATATCAAGAACTAAATCAGTTTGCAGACTCTGACACCCCTTGATTGAAGGCAAAGTACCTGTGAGGAAGGGCTTTGCAGTTTTACCTCATGGATGTATCTCAAGGCTAGATCTTTATCCTGGTTATGGATTTGCCTTTAATGCACAAAAATTTTTCTGCTGAAACTAGGATGTATGGATTTACAGAATGCTTTATATTCCATCATTGTATTCTGCATAGTATTGCTTCTGACCAAAGAACTCACTTTACAGCTAGAGAAGTGTGACAGTAGACAGAAAATCATGAAATCCATTGTATTAGCATGTCCTCCACTCTCCTGTAGCATCTGGCCCCATGAAAGGAAGAAATAGCCTTTTGAAGATAAAGTCATAGCACAAATATACAGTCAGTGTCCTGGAGGGCTGAGGCAGGGAATCCTAGGAGGTGGCTTTGTTTGGAAACAAACCCCAGTCCTCTGAAAGAAGAGTCAGTGTTATTACTCATTAAGCAATTATTCAATGGATATATATCTATGTGCGTTAATTATATCTAATTGGGCTTGATTATGACATGGTTATTGTTTTTATGGAAATTAAGCAAGCTAGAGATATATGATAATGTGTCATGTTGAAAAGGGATATACTTACGATGGCTATTCTTAGTTGCCAGCTTGACTGTATATAGAATTAACTAAATTCTGCAGCGGCTGGTCAAACATGTGAGAGATTTCTAGTTAATTGGATCATTTGATGAAGGAAGATCCTTGCTACATTCATATAACTTGAGGTAAGAAGACCCAGCTTTAATCTGAGTCACACCTTCTCCTGGAAGCCTATGTAAGGAAAAAGAAGAAAGAAGATTTTGCTCTTTGCCGGTTTTCCCTTATTTTGTTACCACATCCATTCTTTCATTGGTATCACAGTCTACTTCTTCAGGGTTCCAGCGTATACTGAAGACTACTTGAGACACTGAGCCTTGTGGACTGAAAACTACTCAACTCTTGAACTTTCCATCTAGAGGCAGCCATTGTAAGAATAGTTGGACCATAAGCTTTAATGCAATCTAATAAATACAGTATGTATTCATTCTATCAGTATACTGTATTTATTCATATCAGATAGATTCATTCTATCTATTTCTCTAAAGACTTTAAAATGCATTCACTTTCATTTTAGGAGTTTGTTACAACATAAAATAAAATATGTTATTGTATATGCACAAGCATATACTTTTGACAAAGTCTAAGCCCTGGTGAATTATCATTGAAATATGTACTATTATAGGAGCAACATTTTCTAAATGAAGATGTATAAAACTCTCTGCTTATACAAATCAATTGTTAATCCAGTTTTTATTTCTACATGAAAGCAAATAAAATATTGGGAATTTATATTCTATCAAATACTCTATTTTTAAAAACTATTAATGATTGCTTATCATTTGTGAGGGTATAATTTGAATTTGTTCCCAAACTTCATACCCTATCCATTGAACACAAACAATTTAATTTAAAACAATCTTGTGTTCTTGTTTATATAAGAGAATATATCCAAGATCCAAAAATAAAGTGAATTTGCATTTCCTTTCAACTAAAAATGACTCATAAATTATGAAACGTTTCTTAGGAGAAGTCAGAATGCATCAGGGAATTGATACATTAACTCTCCAAATCTTGGAATTGATGATATAAGAGTACATAATAGATAATTAATTACATTCTTTAAACACGTTCCTTGATTACAATGAGGTTAGGTTCCAATAAACCCAGAAACAATAAAAAGAAATTGTACCTACATTATAACATTATAGCCTAGCAGTATAGTATATTATCACACATATTCATTGCTAACCCTTATTAAGAGTGTAAGAAAATTTGGTTTCTTTATATCATGTATATAGTTATATATATGCATATATTTCTGCATAAAGTCAGGTAAACTGTTCTCTTTTCTTGTATTGTATTCCATATCATAAACAAATGCCTTCAGTAGTCTATTTAGTGTCAAATTTATTGCACTTCATAATTTACATTAATAATTTATTGTTAGAAATGGCCCCCAAAGCATAGTGCTTTGTAATTTGGCTTCTGAACTAGGAAGTTATAATGTGACTTGCAGAAAACAAATGTGTTAGAGCTAATTCAAGCATGACTTAAAATGTTGGTTGTTGTGAATTTATTGTTAAAAATCACGAAAATACATTGATTGCAAATTATGAGATGCCCATAAAAAGTATGCATTTAAGAACATTACATGAAGGTTGGAGAGATGGTTCAGCAGTTAAGAGTGAAGACGGCTCTTGCAGAGGACCCAAGTTCAGTTTCCATCAACCACATTCAATAGCTCACAAATTTCTGGAACTACAACTCCAGGAGGTTTTGATGCATTTTCACTTGTGCAGGCATCATGAGTGTACCACATATATAAAATGTATGGATAACTAAAAATAAAAAGTTTGAAAAGAACCTTATAGTTTGACCAGTTGAGGAAAATGTTATGAACAAAGAGTCAGAGTTATGTAGAAAACTTGCCTCATTATTAATTATGATTTCAAAATTACTTGTTAGTGTATAGTTACTATAAATAATTGAAATTTGCTGTACTTGTGTAATTATCACAAAACTGGAAGATTGAAGTCACAGAATCAGGATAAAAGTCTGTAAATAACAGGAAAGTAAAATATAAAATATGATTATTATATAGCTAATATAAAGCAATGACAATCTAATTAGGTGCAACAGGAAGTCAGTCCAAATTTCTAATTTTAGCATCTATTTAATTATGAATTTATATAAAACATTAACAGTAAAAATTATGGTAAATGCATATTGTACCTAGACATGTAAAAATAAAATCAAATTATCAAACTTTCAAAGCATTTCAAATTTTAAATCATCTTTAGCTCAGGCTTTGGAAAGGACTATTATTAATATATTTGTTGAATGTTTAAATAATGTATATATGTTGTGGTTTCTATACTTATTCTATTTTGCTGACTAAAGATAATCTAAAAAGTTTCAATACTATCTTACCATAATTCCTAAAGCATAGAAAGTATATTTTTGCTTATGCAAGTTGAGTCTATTAGAAATCAGTTCTATCCAATGGTTTTACTAGATGGTAGACAACTTTTTAAATTTTAATTTTATGGTAAATTATATATTATATGCAGATATCAACACTGTGATTCTACAATTTCAGTACCACCTATTGGCAGGGTTGTAGTTTATAATCAGAGAGAAAATAGTACTTTTAAAATGCTTTCAAATAGATCTGTATGTTTGTGCGTGTATGTGTGTGTATTCGTGTGAGTGCTTATTCATGTATTATACCTGTTTCTAGAGTGTGTAAACCTGTTTTAGTGTGGGTGTGGACACCAGAAATCAATTTGGGGTATTATCTTACATTGCTCTCCACTGTATATTTTGAGATGGTCCCTCACTAAACATGGAGCTCACTGACGTATTTAGATTATCTTCCCATCAATACCGAGGAATGCTTCCTCTCTGTCTCTACAGCTTTGGGACTGATTATACGTGCACATTGTAGTTCTGGCCCTTTATTTTTCACATAGGTATTTAGCATTGAACTCTGATTCTGGTATTTGTTTGGAAAACACTTTACACACTGAGTTATCATTTTATATACATATACTAGAATGAAATATATTTAGCATATATATGTGATTATATATAATTAAATTTAAGCATTATGTTTAATTGCAGGGAGACGGTGGTGTGCATTTTTTTTATGGAAGTCACTTCGAGATCATTTTTTTCTGAAATGAAAACATTGTACTGTATTGAAATTATTTGGTGTGTGTGTGTGTTCTGAGCAAGCATGCAATTGCGCATTCACATGTGCCCAGGTTCTCATGTGTACATATGTATTTGACCTAAACTACCAGAGTGTGCATGAGGATAGCAGAGGAAAACTTTGAAGAGTTCATTCTCCCCTTTCACTGTGGGTCATGCTGCTAGAATGAATGCATCCAGTGACTTCACCCATTTGGCCATATCACTGGCTCAAAATTCTTTTAAAACTTTATTTATAAAAATGGGAAACAAGTAACATATACAGTGTTATGTTATATGTTTCCAAGTGAAGTTCAATTTATTTCATTAACTGTGTATTTAGTATAAATCAACCAGATGTGTCTGCCAAGTAAAGTACAAGGGGAAGTGCAACATGTACAATTTTTAAAAATATCTTATCAAATTAAATATACAAAATTAATAAACAAATTAATTTGAATTAGGGATTCAATGATGAGAATACTTTTAAATATTAAAGACTGCAGAACAAAAGATGTCATACCAACTGTGGTAGAGACCTGCATAAAATGAATACAAATGAAAGGAAAAAAATCTTGGTCCATTTCTAATGTAATATTAATAGACCTTTCAATGTATACAAGATATAAAGAATACCTGCCCAAATTGGCAACCTTCTATTATACCTTAAATAAAGTGTTTCACCAACCATGATTTATGACCACTAGTAGAATAAATTGTTTGATTAGGAAATAGGTTGAGCTTGAGAAGTTATATATGATATAATATTGGAATCCAGTAGCCAGATGAAATTATATGGTCTGTAGTAGAGAAAGAAGTGATGCAACATGGTTTTGATGCTACTTTAAGGCTTTTTAAAGACTACAGCTCTGTTTTTCTTACCTCTTCCATCCATTAAACCAGAAATTACCACTCTGCTAAAACATAATTATTTGATACAGTGTAATAGATATTATTTTATAACTTACTTACAAGTATTATAGTGACTTGGCATATGTATAGCTGTAATTTCCTAAACAGCAAATAGTCCATTAGCACATGCACACACTAAAACGTGACTGCTGAGTATCAACTCAAAACAGTAAATTAAGAGATGAGTAAATGCTTTGAACAATTTTCTGTGCTTCAGAAAAAGACATTCCTGTGAAAGATGGTTCATATATAGCAGCCCGATGTGTTATGGAGTATAATGTTTCAGTTTCTTCTCCTAAAAGGATAGTCTCAAATTAAGTTGAAAATGTGGAACAAGAAACATGTTTCTTAAAATAAAGTGGAAATAACATTGGTTTGAGATTGTTCTTCGTTAGACCTGTAGCCTTATAGCACTAGATGAAGTTTTAAAGTGATACTTATCAGTAAAAGGAAAGAATACCAGTAAAATTGATGAACAAAGTATGTGAGCAAACACTATGTAAAAATAATTCAATATTATTTTGGTCCTCTCACTTCCCCATTTATTAAGGATTCTAAAATGTGGTATAGTTATTAACCTATATTGCTTGAAAATTTCTGTGTGAGATTCTCATTTCAAGCTATATTAGTGAATAATACATTCTATTATCGACTTTCATCTGTGTTTACACAATTTTCTCTGATTTAGAAATCAAGATCACCATTTCCACTCTGAACAACCTAAATTTTTTCTTCAGGACTCACATATACTTGTTCCATATTTATTGATCTCTCCTCTCTTCTGATATCAGGATTTCTGCACCCCTGTGTGACACTTGATGGGAATTCAGAAGTTCTTTGGATCCTGTAAAATATAGTACCTTCGTTTTCATTAGGAGAATGTCCAGAGGGATTAATGAGAATTCCGAAGATGTAATTCAGAAAAAATGTAAAATAATCAATGACTTAACACTTCCATTTAGCACAGTCATGATCTCTTCCCTTGATAGCTTCCTGTCTAAATGCATCATCCTCATTATTTCACTTAGTTCAGAAGTTACTTATCTATATGTCTCTTACCTTCTCAACAGAAAGTAAATGTTTATAGACACAGTAGCTACTGAAAAGAGAATTGATTGATCATTGGGCTAATTTTTATCAAATGGCAGTTCTTTTCCTATGCCTATTCTATATTGTATGTGTACACAAACACTGTATCTCACTGTGAACAATTGTCATTAGAATTATAGCAAAACTTATGGATGAATAATACTTCATTGCTTATAGAGACCACCTTTTCTTTGGAAGAATGAAATTCCATCCATTATAAGAAAATGGGGGGAGTTTCTTTGTTTCACTAAACCTGTAATCAGCAAGCTAGGGCTTTTGTCTGCAAGGTCCCTGGCCAGCAAGGGGCCCTGATTCTGTACCAGAAG
>LOJH01045722.1:0-13541 GCA_001685095.1 Ellobius talpinus
GGGGAGGAGGTGGAAATTTTTAATAATAATAAAGAAAATGAAAAAAAAAGAAATTGAGAGTCTAGGAAGCAAGGAAGCAATGGGAAAGGAGTTTATTATAATTGAGGTGCAGACAAGAGGGGTGAAACAAGAAGAGACACACATGTTCGAAGAATCTGTCTTTAAAATTTTTAAATATAAAAGTGGATATTTTTCCAGTAGGTATAGACTTTATAGCACATTAGTTGCTTTTTTTTAACTCTGAAAATATTGAAAACATCCCCATTACAGTCAAGATGTCATCCTTCTCATAGCCTCTGTCTTTCCCTTTATACTGAGGCACTGAGTGGAAGTGTTTGGTTGAACCATAGGATGTGGGGAGAGTTGCAGTCAGGACCTGTTTCTCCACAATGCTAACATGCAGCACCAATGCAGCACCCTTTTCCAAACACCATATCTTACAAAGTAAACTGACCAAAAACAGTATTCATTTCATACCACAGGGCTTCCATTACAAAGGCTACCTCTCTCACATCTGTCAAATGGAGCCAAGGAACTCACCCCTCCTCTTCAAAACTATAACCTGTCCGGCCACATGATGAACTCTCTGAGAGTGTAAGTATTATCTGACAATGTATGCGTAGATGTTGTTTCATGCTAATTAACAAAATTAATTCTTTCAGTACATTTTCTATTTTATTTTTTCTGCGGTAATGTATTTGCTTTATTGTTTAATTTCTTAACAGGAGAGTGACTGTTGCTCAAATCCTGGAACTTTGTATCTTTCTCAACACTCAGCAGTATCTTTATCATTCCTGCAAGAAAGCAAAATTTTCATTTATTCTAATAAACAATCTAATTTTAGGTTGACCAGTGAGATCCTTCGGTTCCAGTCATATTATCTTGTTATTTGACAAATTTCAATGTAAACTAAATTCCAAAGAATAAAAGATTAGATAGATGAGTGGCTCAGTGAAATTCAGTTTTAGTCTGTACAGTTCTTCCTGCTGGCACCTTTACGACCGCCGGTGTAAAAGCATCCTCCAAGATTTGCCTTTTGTGGCCATGCAATTTATTTGCCTACAATGTAATAGATTATATGTATAATGCTGTTGGAGCTGTAGCATTTGTTACTTGTCTCTTTATGCTTAAGATTTATTAGGTCTTAAACCATTGCCCATTTCAGCTATTTAAGGACATAATATAACACTTGGAGAAAACAAAAATACAAATGTAGAGTTACAGAAGTTAACCCACAGAAAACATGAAATATATTGGCTAAGTTACATCCTTTTTTTGTTTGTTTGGTTTTTGCTAAGATGAAGTTTCATGATCCTATAGATGACACATACTTCAAGGCTAAAGTATAGGGCTGAGACGTAGTTTATATGGAATGATGTCTGTGGACTGACTAAGCAAACATTTATCTCAACTCTGTGATCACACCATAGAGAATTTTAATTCTGTAGGCAGATATTGTCAATGGTAAATTCCCAGAAGCACCCCCAGATGGCGGTCAGTATGCAGAGTGGGTGGTCAGTAAAAATCTGGAGATCAATGCCAGTGGAAGAAAAAATTGCCCGGAGTGGTGGTGCCTGTATATAATCCCAATCCTTATGAGGCTGAAGTCAATCTCAGTTGTGCAGTGAGATCCCATTCAAATAAGCTAAATGAATGAATGAATGAATGAACAAATGACCATCCAGAGAGGCTAATGTAAAGTGGCTTGGTAGAACAGAAAAAGCTGTGTTCTCAGTGGCTGTCTCCACAATTACCACCAGGCTTGTAAGGAGTTCTCATAATGGAAGACCCCAAGGATTGTGCATACCCATGTGGTGAAAGAATGTTCCTGAACACAGGTGTGTAAGAGACTTGACCAGATATTGAATGATTTCCATTTGCACTAGTAGGAGTCTTAAAGTGGCCTTGTGCCCCTGCTAAGTCTTCACTCAGGAGTGCCCAGTGCTGCCACTATGCAGCCTGTCCCTGTCCTGCTGCTGACATGCAAGGCCGTTCCTGTACTTTCCCATCACCCATTACTTAGAGCTCCACACCCCCATTTTTCTTAACTTTTAATACTGATAGCACCTTTTTGTTATTCTTCTGATTCTACCAAGTTTCCTAACTTGATTGGAAGTGAACACAGAAGGACTGACATATCTGTTTTACTCTAGTTGACTGATCAAGTTGACCTGGCCAACAAAGCAGGTGCAAGGTGCTGTTTCTCTTTCAAACCCTCCAGAAGAATTCTGAGTAGAGAATTTACTGCCCACTTTACAAGGATTATCCCTGAAATTGGGCATAGTCACACACTTTCTACACTCACATCAACTCAAGGAATAAATACTTGGCGTGTGGCAACCCAGTTCCCATTTAATATGCTTCTGATTCTTTCCTCACAATCTTAAACTGTTTTTAAGATTTTAAATTATTAAGTGTGGGGGGGTGTATGTGTGAATGTGTGTACATAGGTGCACATGTGCATACAGGTGCCCATAGAACATAGAAATATCAGAACCCTATAGATCTGGATTTACAGGCATAGCCCATCCCTGGCTCAGGTTGTTAATAGTAAAACAATAATAATAATCTCAGTACCCTCTCCCAACAGAGTAAGTCAATTATTTCCATAGAGTTATTTTAAACTAATATAAATTAAACAAGTTAGAAATAAGACTTGAAATCAGCCAACTAAGTAACTTTACAAGCCTACTACTAGATTTTGAAATCATAAAAACTAAAATCAAGAAAGAAAAAGCCACAATTTTTTGGAAGATTCTGAATTTCTCACTTTGACTAGATGACCAGATATATCCTTTAAATCTTTGTCATAAATGCATGGAGTTTTGATCACAAGACAATTTGTAAAATCTATTGTGGTCACATCAGTCTCACACAGCTATAATGTTTACTTCCAGTAATACAAGCCCTCTTTGCAATCATAAAGAACACCTAGCTTTTAAATAATTCTCACAAGGACATCTGTTCAGAGAAATAAAATTTGTATCTTAAGCCAAAAACAATCAATTTGCTCTAATGTTCAAATACATGCAGAATTCACAAACATTGACAAAAGCATCCTTCCCTCAAGACACCAAGTCCTGATGGAGTCAGTAAATGTAGGTGCATTGTTAGTAACAGTAATGAGGTTTCCAGTCTACCAGCACTCAGCTCTAGGATCTGGAGAAGGTGACGGCACTAATTTGAATCTATTTCATGGCATGCCTGACCAGATTTATATCTTTTACAAGGATAAAATTGGAAATATATACATACATATTTGCAAAAACTAGTAGGGTACTACAGCAGACATGGCAGAGGCAATAAGAAAACCTGTCTGGTGGTTGAATTCTCCTGAGAACACAGTGCCTTTGCGCATCACACAGAAGCTCTGTGAGATGGTTCTGCTTTCCCACCTGTCAAGTGAGGAAACTGCATTGGATAGGAACTCTGTAGATCAGGCTCACCTCAAAGTCACAGAGCTGCCTGCCTCTGTCTCCAGAGTGCTGGTATTAAGGACATGCACCACCACTAACTGGCTGGACAGGAACTCTGCAACTTGCCCAGATTCTTCTAATGTCAAAATCCAGTGATTAATCTTTACTTTTAGGGGCTCAGGAAACCAGTAGGCAGATAGATAGGTGAATGACAAAGGAATGTCTCTGAGGTTTGGAAAGCAACATGGAAAGGACCAGACTTGAGGGGAAGGGAAAGGACGGCCACCAGAGGAGCAAGGAATGGAATGGGTAAACCCTATATATGATGGTTACAGTACACTTATAACACATTTGCAACCAGGTAGCCTGCTTCTGCCTTCAGAAGCTAGCTCTTTTCCAGAGGGGAAGGCAATGAATGACAAGATGAGTACTGAGCAAAGATGAGGTTCAAAACAGGAGTCAGAATTGGACAAAAATAGCTTGAGAACTTGTCGTGCCTTAACTTACCCAGTGTGGACTATGGCCCTGATGGTGAAAAGCCAGGAGTAGAAGGTGCTCAACATGCCAGCTGTGGCTATCATCTTGCTTGCTAATCAATACAAATCAGTGCGCTTGAAACACACCTCTTCTAACTGACCTCTGCTTTCAGTGAATTTAACAAGCTTCCGTTTCTGTTCCTCTCTTTCCTGATTGTACTAGATAGTTTTATGTCAACTTGACACAAGCTAGAGTCATTTGAGAGGATGGAACCTCAAATAAGAAAATACTTCCATAAGATTGGGTTGCAGGCAAGACAGTAGGGGAATTTTCTTAATTAGTGATTAATGGGAGAGGGCCCAATTCAGAGTGGGTGGGGTTACCCCTAAAATGATTGGCGGTCCTGGGCTAAGCAAGCCATGGCCAACAAGCCAGCAAGCATCACCTGCTCATTGCCTCCGATTTCTGCCTTGTTAGAGGTCTTGTCCTGATTTCCATCATTAATGGACTATGATGCAGAAGGGTAAGTCAAATAAACCATTTTCTCCTCAATTTGCTTTTGGTCATAGTATTTCATCATAGTGATAGTAAACCCAACTATGACAAAAATTGGTCCCAGTAATAGGGTATCGCTGTGAAAGACCCACCATGTATTTTGTGGTTTTGAAGCTTTTTGGTTAAAAAAGTGATTGAATGTTCAAAGCTTGGTGGGATGTTCTATGGGAGCTTGGAAGATAAGAATGTTGAGAGCAGTGCAGACAATAGAGGCCTGGCTTATGAAATTTCAGAGGAAAGTCTAAAGACTATAGCGGTCATTTGCTAATCTGAGTTAAGAATCTGCCATTCTGCTTAGCTGAGGCTAAAGAATCACCTGTGATTAACAGGATACCAGAACCACTAAAGTGAAATCTTTGCTTTGCTGTGATAATTGATACGGGTCAGCTGAAGATGAAAAATTAGCAGTGATTAAAAAGAGACCAGCATCACTGCGGTGAAATCTTCTGGCAAGTGTTTCCTCAGTATCAGCATCCAGAAGCCCCCAAAATTGTACCTCATGTTGGAAGCTGAAAACGGTAGTGTGATAGTCATCAAGGTGATACTAGGTTCAGAGGCATGAAGGGGTCATGAAGATCAGCTGAAGCTTGGCACTGGCCAAGAAAGGCCATTGGTAAAGGTACCACCTCAGTAGCAGCTGGAGGCTATTGGTGAAAGTGTAGTCCCAATTTTAGCAAAAGACCTCAACATTTTGGAGATGCTAGTACTGTGTACCAACCACCAAGAACAATATAAGTGATGGAGCAGAGCCAGCTGAAGCCTAGAAGACAAACTGTGCTTCAGAGTGCAAATCCAAAGAAGTTACCCAAGCCTTTTGGGGGAGCTCAGAAAATTCTGAGTGGATCCTAGGCATTGAACACTGAGTTATATACACCTGGAGTTGGTTTGCTTTGATTTGATTATGACTTGCCCTGGTTCTTCCCTCTCGAAGTAAGAAAGTATTTAACTTTCTCGTTTTTTTATAGGAGTCCACAATTGAAAGACAGTGTATTTAAAAAGTGCCTGATATTTTAAAGAAATTGAATTTTAAATTGTTTTAATTTTTAAATACCACCAGACTTAAATTTTAAAATGTTCTTGATATAATGTTGAGATTAATGTTTGCTCTTGGGGATGAACAAGAAAGTAAAGGTTTTGACTTAACAGTGATAAGTTTGTGTGTCAAGTTGACAGTGGTTCAATTATGCTGGTTAGTTTTACTTTATTTTTATTTTTATTTTTTGGTTTTTCAAGACAGGGTTTTTCTGTAGCTTTGGAGCATGTCCTGGAACTAGGTCTTGTAGAGGCTGGCCTTGAACTCACAGAGATCTGCCTGCCTCTGCCTTGGAAGTACTGGGATTAAAGGTGTGTGCCACCACATCCCAGCATGCTGGTTAGTTTTATATCAACTTGAATGATCTGAGACATCGGAATCTCAATTGAGAGAACAACTTTATAATATTAGCCTACAGGCAACACATGTAAAGAATTTTCTTAATTAGTGATTGATATGGAGGGGCCCAGTACATTGTGTGGGGGTCATTCTAAGATGCCAGCCCCAAGTTCTATTAGAAAGCAAACTAAGCAAACAACAAAAAGCAAGTCAGTAAACCCCTCCTCCATGGCCTCTACATCAGCTCCTGCCTCCAGGTTCCTGTCTTGTTTGAGTTCTTGCCATGATTCCTTCAGTGATGGACAACAATGTGAAAGCAAAAGCCAAGATAAACACTATCTTTTCCCACTTCGTTTTGGTCATGGTGTTTAATCATAGTAATAAGACACCAATTTAGCATAAATAGGAGCAAAAGTCATTGTTATTTTTGTTTTAGGGTTCTGCTCATTTGAGCTTTCTGTGCTCTGAGAAGCAGGAATGTTAGAAACAGATCTTAGCCACCTGGGTGGTCTTAGTGAGGGTTGGAGGAGGAAAGTTGATGTTCCAATGTGCAGTGTTACTGTTGAGATGGTATTGTTAGCATATTTTTAAACTATGAAATAGAATGTGTAACAGCTATGGCTTGCAGTTTGTGATTAGTCTCTGTTCCTCTTGCACTGAGTGGTAACTCAGACATAATTAAGTAGATACAAGGAGCATAGTTGCAAACAGTGTTGGAGAAATCTCTGAATGCTAGTCAAAGACTGCTGCACCTATCTCAATGTAAAAGCCTCCCCCAGCCCAAAACCATATACAGACGTATCTTCAATCCCTTCTCTTACATGTGACTTGATTGCACTGCATCCCCTGTGTGTGACTTCTGCTTGGAACTTGTTATGGATAAGAGAACAGGTAGTCTACGTACTAGACTTTGAGGATATTATGTGTGGATTTCTGAGATAAGTGTTATGAATCAGGTACTCTTTCTTAACTGTTCGTTCTGCACTCTGAGAAAACAGACAGAAAATTCCATAAAATACAGACCAAGCTGTAAAATAAAGGCATCTGTTATGCTTCAGTTCCTCTTGCCTTGCTTCGTTTTTTATAATGCACCCCTACACCCTCTTTGTTTTCTCCTTCCCCTTCCCATAGAGAGATAGCTATTGCTTGTTCAAATACATAGCTCATATGGTTGTAGTTTCTCCAGACACAGAATGGGCATCCAAAAAGCATTTGCTTAATTTGTAAACAGAATGAACACATTGCGGGGAAATCAAAAATGCTGAGTCTCAAGACTTTAATACCAGCAGGGGGTGCTACAACCATGTGTCCTGAACTTGGAATTTTAAGACTCCACAAACTGAAATGTCCTTTCCAACTCAAAATATTGAAAATACCCACGAAGTACGGAACAAGATCTGAATGATATTTGTAGTTGTGGCTCTTAGTAGGAAGATAGTAAGCTTGAGGTTGACAGAAAAGCTTTTACTTCTATGAAGTTAATTTTACCTTTGAAAAATAGAGTTCAACTATGTTCAACTATTAAAATGGGTGCATTACTCGCTTTACACTCTTGCTAGTGCATGGTATTAGAACATCCAGTTGTTTAGGCAACACACTATTAGAAGTTCGTTTTCTGGCAGTCCATACTGTGGAGTAGTCATGTACACTCTCCCGGAGCAGTGGCTGTGGCTGCTGGCAGGCAAGTAGCAATGCATAAATCCATGCCTCTACAATGCCCTTATTCAATTTTTGCTTCAAAATCTGCAGTGACATAACCAAAACACAATAGATATTTGTAATATCTGTGTTTGTCCACAACATACTTCTTCATGAAAGCTATTTAAACACAAATGTCATGGGAGACTGTTGATTCAAAGAGGACTGATAAAAATACATGCAATGGATTCTATGCAGACATGCCAGTCATACGCATGGTGACATGGGCAGTTGGAGTCCATGTAGTATGACAGCCAAAAGCATGGCAGTAGCTATGCCAAACACCGCTTTTTCACTGCTTATCTTGGTGGACTATCCTGCTGCTTAGTTCTGTGATTTTTGTTGGCTTTCAGAATCACCCAAAGAATGCTATGAAAACAGAAATGTAGAGCTCTCACTTTATGAGACGCCTACACACCATCATTTGAAAACCATGATTTTCACAGTAAGACGATTGTCCTCATCTACAAAATCAAAGACATTAAGCATACCATTGCTGGCACGGCAGTTAAGAGACTGGATCTTTGTTAACCAAATGTCTAGATTAAACTCAAAAATGCTACCTATAATTAGTTCACAAAGCATTTGGTAGATTTTTTAAATAAAATATACCTTTATTGGTAGGGTAGATATTTACTCTTCTGAACCTAGGGAAAGTGGAGGTGATGTGTGCTTTCCCCAAAGACTAGACTTTCTGTTTTATGTGAGAATAAAGGTTTGAGTTGACAACAGTTTTTTGTTTGTTTGTTTGGTTGGTTTTTAGACTAGTTTTTTTTCTGAAACTATCATAACAATAAAGTCTTTGTGGGTTAATGTGTCTTGGGAGCCTACTTAAAAATGATTTAAGGATGAATAATGAAAACAAGATTATATATTATGTAGTTTCATAACACAGACAGCCTGCAGTTTTACTCTATTAAAAATAATGTCTTCTGTCCTGCTAGATATATTAAAATTTTCTTCCTTAGTTTCCTCTTTCTTAATGACCATAACTTCAAGTCGAATTCTATTTTCATAAGATAGATATCTAAGTGAGAAAGGTTTTGCTTTACTACTCACCAATTATGAAAGATTTAGCGCTTCCCTTTGTCTCTGCAAATGCCTGATTGCTTTAGAGCAGTGCTTTAGAGCAGGGTCTATTTGCACTTTGTCTTAAACAGTCCAAATATCATCCTCAGGGTGTAAATTTGATAGTTTAATATTAAAAAGACTTATTTGCATTGTTATTGATGCTTAAATCAAATTACAAATCTAAATATTGTGAGCACTTAACCTTTATTTTAGTTCTTTCATATTAATATATAAGGCTCTAATTTTTTTCCTATTACAAAGCACTTGTCATTATAGACAGTCAGAAACACAGTTCATTCTCAGGCATAAATGACTTTGACCAAGCTAAACTATCTAGTATTACACCATACAAACACACACACACACACACATACACCACACATACACATACATAACACATCACACATACACAACATACATGAATACACACATATGCATAAACACATATATGTAAGCATATACAAACAAAACAATGCCAATTTCTATACTACCACTTATCCTTTGCTTGCTTAAATGCTAGGCGAGCTCAAAAATCTTATAATCATGCTTAATTTTGAACTCTCTCCACTGTCACTCATCACTATAGAGACTATATTCATTTCTTTATGATATTTCTAACTTTTAAAATATTTCTAATGCTATTTATTATCTCAAAGTTAACCTTACTTCTCTCTTAAAATGCTATGTGATGGTGCCAACCATATGCTTCCTTTTCCAACACAGTTAAACATTTCCCCACAACTAGTGCTCAACTCTAAAATGAAGCTACCTTCATATTTACCACCACAGGTCTTCCTTGGCACCTCTAGAATGAAATGATAAACATGTGGGTCTTGAAATGTTGGCCCCATTGTTCTCTTACATACCCAACAATATCACACTATTTTTCTTTGCTCATTTTACCCTAAACTATTTGAAAACATTTTTTATATTATTCTTAATTTTGTTATTTGAAAGTTTTGAAAATTAAGCAAATTAAACTAAAATATTAATGTCCTTTTTTTGTCCACAGGTACAGCATTAATGCACAGAAAAGATAAATGGTTTGCTATTGAACACAGAGCTGGAAAGACCTTCCCCACCTCCCAGGATTTCCCCACTTGGGCTATTTTAAAAATAATTACTCTGCTTTTCTACCATTCCTTAGAATCTTGACTCAAATCCCACCATCCCTGTCAATATTTTTGAGGCCTATACTATCTACCCCTATAGTTTCTAATCAATCATTCTTTTTTATTACATGTATGAATTAAGGTAATTTCAGTAAATCTTTTACTATTAAAAAATCTAGACCAATACATAGAGGAAAGGTTGAATGAAGAGAATCATGCTAGCACAAGAGTTACTTAAGGGTAACTGATTAAGGTGGGAGAGGGTATGTCTTAGAGTTTCTATTGCTGTTAAGAGACACCATGACCAAGGCAACTCTTAATAAAGGAAAACATTTCATTGCTAGGGCTCACTTACAGTTAAGAGGTTCAGTCCATTATCAACATGGTAGAACCTGTCAGTGTGCAGGCAGACATGGTGCTGGAGAGGTAACTGAGAGTCCTACGTCTTGTAGGCAACAGGAAGTGGTCTGAGTGTTATGCTGAGTGAAGTTTGAGCAAAATAGACCTGAAAACACATCCCCACAGTGGCACACTTTCTCAAGCAAGGCCACACCAACTTTAATAAGGCCACACCTCCTAAGTGTCACTCCCTTTGGTGGCCATTTTCTTTCAAACTACCACAGGTGATGAGCATCAAAGCAGCATGATTATGGCTTCCACAACTGAAATCTGTTATCTCATTGTTTTGGAAAATGGAAGTTGATGACCAAGATGCCACCATGATTTTTAGTGAGGATTTCTCCCCAGTGAGAGAGAAGAAAAGGAAGGAACCTTCTGCACATTTTCTGAGGACACCATTCCTACTGAATTATGACATCAGTTAACTCTTGTCTCCTTACAAAGGCCCTCAATCCAAGTCTAGTTGTGCTCAATATTAGTTTCTCCATAGGAAATGGAGAGTGAAGCAATGCCTAGCATCAGCTCATATCTGAATAGCATTTTCTGTTGCCAGTTATTTCTCCGGAAGCACACATATTTACTCTCATGACCTTCACAATAACCATGGGAACTGTTAGCAGATCCACTTTACACAAAAGCAAACTGAGGCAAAATGAGCATAAGTATATTTCTTATGATAAAGAAAATTCCAGTCTAGGTAGATTGACTTCTTTGTTTGTATAATTAGCACCTAGGCCACACAGAACTCTGAATCAAAACAGAATTTCAGCAAAGCAGGTATGAACATATTATATTAATAAATTCCTGAAAAATATTCTGGACCACATATGTATATAACAGATGAAAACAAATGCATTTTGAGTAGATAAATATTGGGTCCCAAGTCAACCTCTCTGGACAATGAGCATGTAATATATGCATTAATTAACTTAGCTTAGAAAAAATATTTAATAAACTATCCCAGGGCTACTCTTTAAATAATATAGCATAGATTCATATTATTACTTCAAAGCCAAAATTTTTGCATTATAAAAGCATATTTTATGAGGCACAGACAAGCACATCTCTAGGAGAGAGGGAAGTTTGACCTGTTTGTCAGGTTCTCAGTGGGAAATATGGCAACCCATAAAAGAGAAACCAGAGTGCTAAAAGGAACATCAAGAAAAAAAAGTACTCTTGAAAATTTAGATGGTTTATAGAGACTTTACAAATTAGTCAGAGTTTTGAAAATCTCCCCTTAAATGTCAAAAAAAATGTATAGATGTGATAGAAAAAAAACAAGAAATTGAGACCAAAGACTCAAACTTATTATTTATTATTCAAGCTTAAAGCTTGAATAATAAAGTTCCAAGAAGAAACAGATCAGAAGGAATTGAGGAAAGTAAACCATCAAATGAAAACATCAAGATGTGGAAAGGTGTGATATCCTAATGAAAAAAGAAATAAAATGGTCAAATAATGGATGTGAAGCAGTGGTACATCTGCAATTTCACAATAGTCCAAATATCAGCCTAGCAGCTCTCAGACAGTTGGAAGAAAAAAAACAGGAATTAAATCAAAGTCAGAAGACACTGGGTCTCCTGAAACCATTCAAAAGCTAGAATCTACCAGTCCTGCCAGCATCATGCAGGGCAGAAAGATCTGCTGCAGAATTCTCATTCTCCCATCTACAAGCTGCAAATGAGGACCACAAGAGCAGCTGCAGCATCCATTCCCAGGCTGGATCTATAAAGAATGTTCAGTTTAAAAGGAAAGAACAGACCAAGAAAATGGAGAAACATAGATGACAGGAAATTGGGTATCATAAAAAAATAAAAAAAATTATTCTATCAGAACAATGAAAATGGCAGCGGGGACAACCATTCCAAAAAGGAGTACAACAGCATTGATGATGTTGTAACATTGTCCATTAGATGCATAAGTGTTTAGAGAACTTAGGTACCTGGCAGTAAAGATTGAAGTCATCCATAATTCCCAAGAAATCAAACATGGTAAAGAAAAAAAATCACAATGTTTTACAAAGTTCAGATGACAGCCATGTTTATATTACAACAAAACCGGCACTCTGTAGCCCTAAGCACCATGAATCACCATGATTTCTGTGTCTGCTGGAGAATGACAGGGCAGGAGAAGCCAGGGAGAACTTTTAAAGCTCAAAACAGAGCTGGGGAAGGCCTTGCTGGTCAGAAGTACTAGTCTGTCATGGCCTGCCTGTTTTTTTTTCCAAAGTTCAATGGCTTGGGGTCTCCCTCCCCAGGAAACCTTCCTGATCTCCATTTGCTCTTATCTGGAGAATGTTCCTGGGCCAGAGGACTAACCTTATCTGAGAGCGCTCTCTAACTCTGGATGCCTGATTTATCTCTAGGGTGACTTGGCTTAGTTTTCTGCTAGACGCCTCCTCTACTGCACATATGATAACTATGATTTACTCTAGGAGCTCTACCATAGGGCCCTTCTGCTACATCTGAAGCCTTGTGATAGGAGCATGCCACTTAATTCAAACTGGGGTTTGTTTCCAGGCTCCCCATCCTATATATTCCTTATACTCTGGAATAAAGTTGAGCGGATTCACCGAAGTCTGTCTCCCGGAGGGCAATCTCCATCTTACCCACAGCCATTCAAACCCTATTCTGTGCTTCTGCTTCCTCCACCCTCATAGAGTAATGCACCAGTTATCCTGAGGAAGAAGCAGAACAACAAGAGAAAACAAGGAGAAGAAAGAAACAGTGGCTGACTGCAGATAAATTCAGCGAGTCTGCAAACAGCAGACACGGACAGCTCTGAAGAGATGCTGTTGCAAGCAAAGTTGTGCTTACTTTAAAGAGACTGTAGGGGATCTGAACTCTTAAGCTCTAGGTATATTTAATTTTGATTAAAACAAACAAAACCCATGAGACTGACACAAAGAGAAATTCCCATCTTGTTTTATATAAATTAAGTGTGTATATAACATAGACAATGTTGAATCCTGTATAGGAATGCATAGATCGGCTTTACTATCATTAACTGTGTTTTGAATGATTCTTTGAGTACAAATATTCTTCTACAGAATATTTTTAAAGAAAACCTAAGATTTTCACTTGTTTATCTAGGTATGTGTGTGGTCATTTGTTTTATATCTATGTATATGTATATTGCATGTAATATAAATGTAATATATCTATATATTGCAAATGCATAAACATAAATATATATTTAAAAGTTTAAGTTGTGTCAAATATGCAATATATATAATCACATTATATTATATATTTATAATTTATATTATTCATAACTATATTATTATATGTGATTGTGTATGATATATAATTATATGTTATATATTATATGATTGCATTTTGTATATATAAAATATATTATAAATATTTATAATAATACATTTTTTGTAGTGATAGGGGAGCGCAGGCCTGCTTTTCGTCCCACCTGGCTCCCGCACGGCTA
>LOJH01045723.1:0-13541 GCA_001685095.1 Ellobius talpinus
GAGGAGGTGGAAATTTTTTAATAATAATAATAAAAAATAAAAAATGAAAAAAAACCCACACACCTTTAATTCTAGTAGCCACTCTAGTTGCCATAGAAACTGGGTGGTGCACACCTTTAATCCCAGCCCTAGAGAGGAATTTAAGACAGGAGAAGACAGATCTCAGACATAGTCTCCTTCTGAGTTTCCGGGAGGCAGGATCACCCTTTCAGGCTGAGGTTGAGGTAAGAGTCAGTGGCTGGCTGTTTGGAGTTTTGGATCTTCAGGTTGAACCCCACTTTCTAACCCTGAGTTTTTATTAATTGTGCTTCATATGACCTTCCGGTCACATTCACAGTACCAGTTGAGAATTCCCTTCTATGGAACATGCCTCAGATTCAATCAGAAAGTGCTTGGTCACTCCCATAGCAGCCTGGTTACTACTGTGTCAGTGGGTACATCTTACTCGGCATGCAGTATAGCATCTGTCTGAAATTCAATGGGATGACACATGAGTCAGATGTGCTCAAGTATACATCTATAAGTGGAATGTATCCTCACCATCACCCGGGCCCTCTTCATACAGTTCATGGCTACCAAATGGCAGTTGCTTGTGATTACTGGAAAGCCTCATGAAGGATAAACCTCCCACACAGCTCTCTAGGTCTAATAGACCCCTGCTACCCGAGTCCTTTGAGAACTTTTGCTTCCAGCCCACCTCTCTATGTCTCTGAGATCCCGTTTTCCTCATCCACACCTCAGTAAAAATCACTCTATAGGGATAAGATTTACTGAGGTCATCACTGCTAGTTCAGATTTTTCTCCATGCAGAAGGTTGCTTCTCTAAAGTCAGATGGACAAGCAGAAAATGTGACTCTTCCGGAAGCTAGAACTGGGTGTTCACCTGCCTCTTCTAAAGGCAGGGGTGTTCTGCTTTGGTGCTTTGGTTTCATATTCCAGATGTGGGCAAGCATGGGTGGAGGAGGCTGCCACTTACCCATAACTCCAGACAAAGGTTCTTCATTTGTTTGTTGCTCTTCTAGTGGTTCCACAGCAGCTAGCATCAGACAAGAGTCTGTACCATCATCAGCCTGCCTCTGTTTCAAGAGCACATGAATACCTTCAGGAAGGAACCTTCAGGAAGGAATCCTGCACATTTCGTTTCCTTACAGGGTCTGCCGGTCTGACACCATCATTCCAAGATCCATCAGGAAGGCAGACAAAAACTCTAAGGTGGGCCTTCACTGGTCCGGTTTGTGCAGCTCTTTGGGTTGAATACATGTGGATACCTGAGAGTGCCAGATTGTGGGCTCTGCCTATGCTCCCAATCACCAGGTCTCACTAGGGTGCTCACTCAGGCACTGCTCACAGGGACCAGGAATCATAGCTATGTACTTTTCACTAAATAGACCATATTTCTGAAGAATGTGTAATTGCACCATAATAGTTTCAATCTGCAGCCTGAGTTTCAAATTGAAAGTTAGGACCATAGATCTGAGCTAGTTGTGTGGCCCCTCCTCTCCTTAGCCTCTCCTTACCCTGTCCCTCCTGTAACTGCCCCTTGCTTAGGAGCTCTGCTGTGCCACTGTCTTCCGCACATACTCAGCACACTGGTTCCCCCTTTCAGTGACGTCTTCATTTCTATCTTGGCACTTCAGAAACCCACATATCACTGCTTTGGTGGCCACAGAACTCTTAAGATGTAACTCTTCTTGTTTCTTGTGTCATTGGGGCTCACCCATTGCTTTACAACAGTGCATAATCTAGTCAAGTATTTTTTTTGAGTGGCTTTATTGATGAGTTATGAGGCTCCCAGGGAAGGCTGTTTATGGACATCACAGCTCAATGTAGTTTCATTTATCAAGAGTAACAGCATTTCCCCCCAAGATAGTAGCCAGACCAGAGTTGTCTAGAATCATACATAGAATATGGAACAACAAAGAATAAACTGGTTTCTTTAAGTTTTACAAACTGCCAACATGCCTAATAATGCATACTCAAACCACAACCTTACACATTTCTGGGGACACATTCACAAATACACTTCAGACAAACAGAGCACAGGGCAGGTCTGCTTAGCCAGTGCCAAAATAGAGGTGATGGCTTCTTCTAAGGACCTCCATCCCTTGGAATGTACAAGGGATTTGTTCTAGATAACAAATTCTAGGGCTCAAGCCCTTTCTAGAAAATGCAATGTTTGTGTGTATGCTCAGCTGTACACTTTATGTCATCTCTACATGCTATATAATAACTAAGCTAATGTAAGTGTTTTGCCAATATTCATTATACTGTATTGTTCAGGGAGTATTGTCAAAAACTAAGTTTATATACAGGCATCATTTCCTCAAGTACCTCAAGTACGTTTGATCTACGTTTGTTTAAATCTACGACTAGATGCCAAGCTTGTGGATAAATGGGAGACTGCAATTTCCTGGGAGCCTCTATTGTTATAAACTCAGGTTTTCCTCATGTCCTAATTTTTCTAACCAATTCAGACTAATTTTGTCATTGTTTGGCTCCGCAAAGCTTCAGACTAATTACTAAGCACATTCATCTCCAGTGGCAAGGACTGTCTTCAGCCAGAGGGGACACAGGTGATGAAGAAGAAGGGTAAGGCCACTGACACTGAAGGATGGCTCGCTTGATGTTCGAGGACTGAAGGGAGATTTGGGTCTCAATGTTTTCCAGAACCTTCGACAAGGCTTGCTTTAAACACAGGCCTGTCTCTTAGTCACACACATTGCGCCTGACAGAGCAGACTCAATTTCCCCCACTTGCAACAGTTGCTCATTTTGTTCCCAGTTGCCCCAGAAACAATAGCAAAGGGAGTCAGAGCAAAATCAGATTACCTCTGATTTCATTTTTGTTTCAGTTCCATGGATCACAGGTTTAGGTTGTTTTAAGAACTGCTGATGATGAGGAAGGCAAAAGAATTCAATATAATAATACCACCAGTAATGTGACCGGGTTGGTCTCAGAAAGCCTGTGCTTGGCCCTCTTGCCTCTCCTTCTTCCTATACACCTATTCCTTCTTTCTCAGACCACAAGTGAGCACCAAGCATAGGCACTGGGCACTGGAGACAGAAGAGGAACAAGGCCAGCACCCTCCCTAGTTCACCAGCTGGTCCTGAGGACAGCAAAGACTGGTTTTGGATCAGGGCCCCACAATGCCTGTGGGGTAACAATGAGCATGCTCTTTTCCCTCTCTGTGATTCGAATTTCTGCCCTATAATTTCTGACAGTTTGTCGCTCAGACTCATATCATCAAGAGGAAAGCCTAGCCAGATCTGGTATCTTGGAATCACAGCTGCCCAGAAAGCTGAGGCAGAAGGATTGGAATTTCAAGACTTCTCTGTGTAAAGAATAGCTGTGTGTGTATGTGTGTCTCTGTGTCTGTGTTTGTGTGTGTCTGTGTGTCAGGATGTGAGGCATAGGATATAGATCAATGTGTGAGAGCTTACTTAGCATGTGTGAAGCCAAGTTTCAATCCCCAGGTTTTTTTAAAAGCAAAAAGAAAGAAAAGAGAAAACAACAAAAAAGTGAAGCTCACAATTTTCATTGCTCTTTTAAGTAATATTTGTCTCTGATGAGCTTTCTTCTAAGACACAAAATTCAAACCCATTTCAGAAACCACCAAAGACAATAGATCACACTGACTAAGGTCTCATTTGGTTCTAGAGCTGGTACAATGAAAGTCACACATTTCTTTGCTACTGAAATCTAAGGGATTGATTTAGTTAGTGAGGACAGAGCATGTAACCACAACTGAAAACTGGGGTTCCAAACAGCTAACTTCAGAGTACAAACCTTTGACTACCTACCTGTTAAATCTGCCAAGAAAAAAAGGAGGGCCTGTTAGTTCCATTACAAAGCAATTTTGAGTAACGTACTTCCTTTATCCCTCATGTTTTCTTGACTCAAATTACATTGTGCTCCATTTCCAGATCAATATTCAATAGCATTGACATTGTCTTACCTTGTTTCACATTTCAAGGTTTTACCAAGCATAAAGTGTTTAATTTTATCCAAGTTGTTTCTGAGAGCTGCTGAGAGTGCTTTTGATCTGAAAATATTGCTAACAATATTAACAGATCTGTGGGCATTTCTGTGTCTGTGCCTCTCTTGTCAAGGTAACACCGGAGAGAATGAGAAGGACACAGCCCTTCCTGCATGCTCCATGTACCACAGCGAGGGAGGCAGGTTTCACCCTTCACAGCAAGTGAAATAGATATCACACATGTAAGTAAAAGGAATAAATGTGTATTATGATTAGTACCATGAGTAAAATCAGAAGGGTCTTGTAATAGGGAACAGAGAAGATGGAGACAGGAAGTGTTCCCTTTGTAAAATGATCCATGAAGTTTTGAGAAGCTGATATTTAAGGTTATTTCTGGACTCGAGGAAGAACTGGTAATATGAAAAACCGAGTCTTTTAAAGTCAAGTAATCTTACAGGTGCACATATTCACACAAACAAGTTTCCAGGCCCTAGAATGCACCACAATGCCCCTTAAATCCAGGGGCAGATGCCCTGACCTGAACCTGGCAGTTGATGGCAATATTTTCATGCTTTGCTCAGTCAAACTCCTGTTAAAGTTTCTAGGCAGAAAAGAGTCAGGATGTTACTGACATATTTAAGTGTTTCACTTGGTTATTGTGTAAAACTGGAGCTTCTGATTAAATAACTGATAACAAAAATATATAACTTCCGTTATTCAACGATACAACAAAAATAACCAATGCCTAATAAATGCATTCAAATCACCAATACGTACTCAAGTACTCAGCGACAGAGTACTTAGTATCGATTAAGTTGGCTATTGTCATACAAATAGATGTCTGTATCAGCATGTCCCATGAAGAATTCAGCTACCAAGTGAAATGAAGGAAGTACAACTATTGAAAACAGCAAGGCAGAAAACAAGTGATTTCCTGAGGGCAGGACAGAGAGCTGGAGTCCAAATAAAGAAACATGAAGGGGCAGGCATGAGGATTTAAGGGTTAGGCACTAGCACATAGGGAGAGCTGAGCAGAGTTCTCTGCATGAGTCCATGTGGGTCTTTGTGAAGAGGCAACCTGTGCAAATGATGGGGCATCTCTTGAGGCACTGTTGCTGTAACATAGAGGATAAATAGACACTGGGCTTAAAGGATGCAGTTCAGAGACTCAGTTTAGTAAGGTAGAAGCTTTGGAGGCAAATTTGATTTTTTTCTTTTTTATTGAAAATAGATTCTTTTCTTATCCCATAGATCCTAATCATGATTTTTCCTTCTTCTACTTCTCCCAATTTCTCCAACCTCCATTCTCTTCTGGATCCACTTACTTTCTGTCTCTTGTTAAAAAAAAGAACAGGCTTTAAAGAGAAAATAATAAAATAAAGTGTAATGATATTAAAACAACGATCACATCAGAACTTAACAAGACAGACAGAAGGAAAAGAGCCCAACAGAAAACATAGTAATCAGAAGTCCACATGTTCACACAGTCATGAGTCCCATAAAAGCCCTAAACTGGAAATGATAATATATACAGAGGACCTGGGGCAGACCTATAGGTGCCCTGTGCAGGCAGCTTTAGTCTCAATGTGTTCACATAAGCCTTGATCTTTGTTGATTCATAGGGCCTTGTGCTTTCTTGTTTGTTTGTTTATTTGATTTTGTTAGCCTCCATCCCCTCTGGTTCTTACACTCTTTCCACCTTTTTTTCCTCACAAGGTTCCCTGAGCTCTGAAGGGAAGAATTTGATGGAGACATCCCATTTATGGCTGAATAGTCTGAGATCTCTCACTCTGTATATTTGGTTGTGTTTCTCTGTATTTACTCCCATCTGCTGAAGGAGGTAGCTTCTTTAATTATAGCTGAGCAAGTTTTTTTTTTACATCAGTAATACTTTGTTTTGGCCTAGGTCCTGGGATATCTCTAGTCTCAGGTTCTTTATCACCCACCCAGTGTCAGGTATGGATTTCAAGTCATGGAATGGGTCTTAAGTTAAATCAATTACTGTTTAGTTACTCCCACAAGCTTGATACCACCATTGTCCTAGCACATCTGCTGGGCAGGATACCTTCCATTTGCTTACTCTATAACTACCCTCTGTGGCATGGTTATCACTGAATTGACAGCTATTATCCACATATAAGCAATGATAAACCATGTTTGTCTTTCTGGTTCTGGAATACCTCACTCAGGATGATTGTTTTCTTTTTTTGTAATTAAAAATAGATTCTTTTATCATATAATATATCCTGAATACAGTTTCTGTTCCCTTCACTACTTCCATTTCTTTCTCACTTCCCCTTCCTCTGGAATCACTCTCTTCCTGTCTCTCATTAGAAAAGAACAGGCTTCTATAAGTTACCAACCAAACACACAAAAAAGAAAGATAATATGATAAAAACAAAAACTGTCATATGAAGGGTGGAGCAGGAGGGAAAGAGCCCTAAGAGCAGGCACAAGAATCAGAGACTCATTCATTTACACACTTAAGATTCCCATAAATATACAGGGATGTCTTAACTATGAATGGAAGTCAGGAAATGTATTGCATTGGGTAAGAGGCTATTCCTTTGTTTCTACCGGAAATAAAAAGCTATAGATTTCTTCAAAATTAATAAAGTTCAGATTTGACTGGAGGAGACCTTCTAAAAAATCTTGGTTATAAACATGAAGGAAGAAACCAAGGAAAACTGAAAGACAGGTGACATATATGCTGATTCTTCTACATGAGAACAGCTCTGAGACTGGGTGACACATAATAAATTTTGTTGCCTGTAGAGGCCTAATGACTTATTATTACATGCTATTGTTTCATATGGCATGGATGGAGATTTATATTACAGTTTGGTTTTGTTTTCTAAACAGTCATATAAAGTTAACAGATGCCATGTACCTGCTCAAACATAGAGCAAAGAATCAATCATCTTTACCTGATTTGTACATACTGCACATTCCATACTTGTGTTAATGAAGATATGAATGTTACCTTTAAAGATCTTTGTGTTTTCAGAACAAAAGGATCAGAAACCAATGAATACAAGACAAATAGCCCAGGTGATCCAGCCTCACAGAATGCCTCTTTTACCATTTCTTCAAAAATCTCTATTCAGAACAAGTTCAAAGCAGCTTACTAAGTTGGTCTAGCCTCATAAACTACTCCAGTCAGGACTTCAGTTAAGCTTTGCACTTTTCCATCACAAAAAAATTGGACAATAAATGATACAGCTAGTTCATCCAGGACATGGCCATTACCTCAATTCAATCAGGATCTCCTAAAGAGTCCATCACCTCCAGATATCAGGAATTAATTTTAAGAAAATGATGCCTACATTCCTGAGAGATGGGGTGGATGATTTTTGGTCTTTAAGTGGGTTATGGATGTTTGTTATTGCTTAGGGATATCAGTTGCAAATTGTTATTGGTCATGGTTGTAGGGAAATTACGTAAAGGAGATTAGATTCAGGGATCTCTTTCTGAAAAGAAAAAAAGGAGATACAGGAATGATAGGGTAAAAAAGTAGACTATTGAATCTATTTTTAAATGTAAAAGCAACTGCTAGTCTCAAATATTTTACATTGGTATGGATTTTTGCATTTTGGTACAATTTAAGGTTACTTTTGTTACAACATACTGTTATATCTTTATAATACACTTAAAATTGTAAAGTTCTAGTCCTTGAAAACTACCATTACAAACTGTTTAGGATAATAAGGTAACAATCAAACTTGTAGTTATGTTAGGTATGTTTTCAAGGTCAAACAGAGATGTATTTTGGATAGATACTTCAAATACTTCAGAGATCTATAGAATATGGCATTTAAAATGTTTTAGTGGCATAAGGCTTTTCATGAAGTGAGAAAAAAGCATCTGCTCATGGCAGCACCAATCTACTTCAGAGAAAATGATGGGAATTGTAGAAGATTAATATAGGGTTTGCTTTAATTGTGTCAAAGTCAGCTACTGGGCAAAAAACTGCTCTTACCTTAATTGCTAATAGTATGCTTTTCAAATTGGACAAGCAGAACACAAAGGAAACTGACTACTAAACTTTGTCAATATAAGGTAGGCTAGTCCTTCAAAATTCCTGCTTCACAGAAAAGTCTGTCAGATATTTTGGGCCTGTGATTTGAAGATGGATGCTCTAGCAAGGCAGACAAAACTTGTGTCCAGGCAGTCAATTGTCTCTGTCATTTCTATAATTTCTGGAATTGCTTGCTTTGCACTTTCTGTTAACTAAGATAATATTTTATCCTTCTCTGTTTTTTATGGGGGTGAAGACTAGATATTTATAATCTTACAGCTTTCCTTGTTACTGAATTCAAAAAAGAAACTCAGAAAACAGATATAAAGTTTATATAGAATGAGAGACAAAAAACCAAGGTTGTGCATCTAGGAAAATGTTTTAAGGTCCGAAAAGATATTTTCAGATAATACAAGTTATCATAGAAAGTGATTCAGGTATAAAACTTTGGACTCTCTAAGATAAATAGATAAAAATTTGTACTTTCTCCAAAGTTCAAAATGGTCTAGACATTGTAAATGTAATTCTTATCTGATAATTATTCTTATTGTACATAGTTTCACTGTGTTAGAGTTAAAACATTTCCTTTTTATTTAGCCAGAAAGGAGAAAATGTTGTTTGAAATGAAATGAAAATATGAAAATCATTTTGTACACTGTGACTATGTGTCTCTACCAAGGCACCTTTTGACTGGTTTAATAAAGAACTGAATGACCAATAGCTAGGCAGGAGAGACTAGGCAGTACTTCTGGGCAGAAATAGGAACTCTAGGAAGAAGAGTGACAGAATTAACAAGTAAGAAGCAGAGGGAGTCAGACTTTGGGTATGGAGGTGAGGTAACAAGTCACATGGTAAAACATAGATAAACATAGATGGATTGATTTATAGAAACTAGTTGGGACTAAGCCTAAGATAAGGCTTGATACTTTCATACTTGATGGGAAGTCTCTGTGTCATTATTTGGGTGCTGGCAGTCCATGGACAATCTGTCTACATGTAGAGCTATAGTCTCATAAAATTTTGCTAGGTGTTATAGGTCTTTTTAAGTTGCACATCTGATTTTGTTTTAACTTTCATATGCGGTATGTATCAAGAAAGTTATTCGTTTCTTTTAGATTTTCCAACTTGGTACAACTTAGGTTTTTAAAATATGATCTTAAGATTTTCTAGATTTCCTTGCTGTCTGTTATTTTCCCCTTTTCCTTTCTAGTTTTATCAACTTGAATATTCTTTCAACACATTTTAGCTTATTTGGATAAACATTTGTCAATCCTATTGGTTTTCTCAACTCTTTAGGTTATTGAGTCTTTATATTGGTTTTTGTTTTCTGTTTTGTTTCTATTTTATTGATTTCAGCCTGTGTTTGATTATTCCTTGCTTTTTACTCCTATGAGGTGTGATTTATTCTTTTTGTACTAGAGCTTTCAGGTATGCTGTTAAATTCATAGTGTTATATCTCTTCAATTGTTTTATGTAGGTACTTAGTGCTATGATCTTGCCTCTTTGACCAACCTTCATTATATCCAGTTAAATTTGGATATATTGTATATTCATTTTCATTGAATTCTATAAAGTATTTAATTTCTTTTTTTAATTTCTATCATGACATCTTTTCATTCATAGCATATTATCCAGTTTCCTTGAGTTTGTAAGGTTTCTTTTGTTTGTTTCTGTTGTTGTTGACATCCAGCTTGAATCTGTGGAGGTCAGATAGGATGCAGGGTGTTGTTTCCATTTTCTTGTATCTGTTGATACTTGATCTGTGTCTGAATATGTGGTTAATTTTGGGGAAAGTTCCATGAGTTGCTGAGAAGAAGGTGTCTTCTTTTGTGTTTGGGTAAAATGTTCTATAGATACATGTTAGGTCTACTTGGATAATAAGATCATTTACCTCCATCTGAGGGGACTTTCTTTTCTGGTCTAGTCTATTTGGTATCCTGTATGCTTATTATAATTTCATAGGCATCTCCTTCTTTAGGTTAGGGATTTTTTTCTATGATTTTGTTGAAATCTTTTTTGTGCCTTTGACCTATCTTTCTTCTCCTTCTTCTATTCCTATTAATTTTAGATTTGATCTTTCTATACTGTCCCATATCTCTTGAATGCTTTGTGCCAAAAGGCTTTTATATTTAATATTTTCTTTTCTTTGACAAATGTATCCATTTCTTCTAGTGTGTCTTCAGCACCTGAAATTCTGCCTTCCATGCCTTACATTCTGGTGGTGAAGTTTACCTCTGTGGTTCCTGGTCAAGTTCCTAAATATTTATTTTCTGATTTACCTCCATTTGGGTTTATTTATTGTCTTCGTTTCCACATTCAGATCTTGAATAGTTTTATTTATTCATTTCCTCCACTGTTTGTGTTTTCCTAAATTTCTTTAAGAGATTTATTTATTTCCTCTTTAAGGACCTCTCTCATATTCACAATAGCTGTTTTAGGGTCTTTTATTTGTGTCTTGGCTATGTTGAAATAATAAGGAGGGCCTGTTGTAGAAGGATTTCTGGGCTTCAGTGGAGACATACCACAATGGCTGTATTTATTGTGTTTTTGTGCTAAAGTCTACGCATTCAGGATTGGAAAGATTGTAATTATAGATGCTGATATTTGGTCTTTGTTGTGTGGATGTTTTGTTCTTTGGTTTTGTTTTCCTCTTTAGTTCTTAGGAGAGTATGTTGGCTGTATGTTGCCTGTATGTTGCCTGTTAGGCAATTCTTCTGGGGTCCTGATAGATGTGTCTATTGGGGGTTCCAGGTAAAATTTGTTTCTGTTTCTCTGTCCAGAATAATGCATTATGTAAAGTAAAAAGGTCAAACAATCCTGTTCAGTTGTAATGGGATCAGGCGATATTGAAACTGCTTGCCATAACAATGACAACATTCTCCAGGAGGTCATAACTGATCCAGAATTTATTCAACCTAACACAAGATGTGTTGTAGAATATTATTTTAAGGTGTATTACTTCCGTTTATGCTCTGGAACATTCATTTAATGATGTAAACATGTGTTTCATTAAATAAAATTTACCTGCAATCAGGAGGTTGAGTCAACAACTTGCTATCAGGAAGTGTTAGGGAGGAACCAGGTGGAGAAGGGTTTTCAAGGAGGGGTGTGGAGAAGTGGGAGGCCTTCTGGAGAGATGCAAGAGGAAGAGGAGATGCACTGCTTGCTATCTAACCTCTCTGAGGAGCAGAATTCCACCTCAATCTTTGAATCATGAGTTCCTTAGAGAGACAGACATTTAGTTAAGTTCTTTTACTAGCTTTGAAAGAGTCAGAATTCCCTCAGACTATGGCTTTTGCAGCCTATCTGCTGCTAATAACAGCAGAGTTGCAGTTGCTGATTCAGATAGCCATGCATTAAAAGGCAGCAACAATTTAAAAAAGAGGACAACAATTGGCACACCAGTGGGTGGTAGAATCACATGGAAAGAAGGGTCATGCCAACTGGCTCTGCTGAATATGCCATCTGAAAATATCCACACTAGCAGTTGGCTGTCATTTGCCTGGAGAAGTCAACAGAATTGGTAAGAGATTTGGAAAATCCTTTGGGGAAGTAGGAGAGAATTAAATAATATTGAAAATATTTTTTCTATGTTAAAATGAGAAACATAATAATACAGGGTGCTCGGGCTCTCACTCTATACTGCTACCTTAGAAGGCTTGATGTTAGAAGCAGAATATAGGAAGATTAATGATTTAACTAACACTGATATAATACTGATAATACTATCAATATGGTAATTAATAATAATTTTCAATAATAGCCTTGGTGTTTTTCTATGCTAAATATGACAAGTGATTACTTAGGATGCAGGCCTTGGAAAGATTTACTAATGGAAAATAAATCAAAAATGCTCAGACACAGACAGAGGAATTTAGAGCAAAATTTACCACACCATTGCATTGTAAAACTGGAGAGAAATGGTCTAAGACTATTAGAACAGCAACTTTAATACATTCAGTTAGTGTAAAACAACAACCACCAGATAATATGCATCCCAGCAGTGTATAGAAGTAAATTGAAATACTGAAAATATGTTAGACCTAAAGAGATTTAAGGAAGACATAGCTTCATATGGTATGCACTCACCATTTTTAATATAGATGTCAAATTCATGGGCAACTAAGAATAGAATTATTCCACAAGACTGGAAGGATTTTGCTTCAGCAGTATTAGAAGCTGGTCCTCAATTACAATGGAGAGCTTGGTGGAGAGAGGAAACCAGGGCCCTGGAACAACAAGGTAGGACTAAAGGTCATGTGATTTCTCAAGATCTTTCTTCCAAACCTTAATTTTCCCTTGATCCAGCAATTTACATTTCTTTCAATATTTCCAGATAACAAGCATAGTGCAGTTCATGTGCATTGATCCAGATTTAGGAAGTATTTTCATCTTCAGCTTCATTTGCTTCTATTTTGTCCCCTCTAGGCCAAAGTAGGCCTGAGGCAAAGAACTTCCCCTTGGGCTGGAGTGGGCCTGAGGCAACAAATTCTACAGCAGTGGGAATGAACCAGCTACCTAGGCTGGAGTGGGCCTGAGAAAGCAATCTCCATGGGAGGTTGCAAAAGGAGAGATTTTTTTTATGAGAGTCTTAATGACTTTCAAAAATTATTGGGAAAAATTTTTCTATGGCCCATTATTGGAGTAACTACTCAAGAACTGAGTAATTTGCTTTAAACCTTAGAAAGTGATAAAGACTTCAATAGTCCAAAAGAATTATCAGCTAAAGTTGAGAGAGAATTGTCTTTGGCGGAAAAGAAATTACAGGGTGCTCATGTGGATTGTTTGGATCTGGAGAATGATTGCATTCTAGTTATTTTACCATGTACTTATTCCCCCACCCCTCCCAGCTACCCTCTCTTGAACCCCTCCTATAGTCCCTCCCAAGTTGATAACCTCTTTTTCCTTATTAATGTTACACATACACACACATAAGTATATATCTGACTCAGTGGGTATATTATAAATATATATATATATTTTAAATTATCTACTTACATTAACATTGTACTAATTTATATCTGACACTTTTCTGTTTATAACAAAACTGACTCAGTGGGTATATTGTCAGATATAAAAATAGTACAATGTTAATATAAGTAGATAATTTAAAATTCATATTATTAGTACAATAAAGTCATACATACACATACACATGCATACATGCAAGTGCAAAAACATACACTCGCTCACACACACACACACTTACACACACATATAATTTCCCTTATCACACAACCTTTTCAAGTAAAATATGAGCAAAACTTCCTCCTTAGTAAAGGATCATTAGTCTGATTCCAAAGCATAAACATTATTGAAAGAGACAGCAACATGCCTATATCCCTACAGATGGGATGTTTATGGGAGTTAGTAGAGAAAAGAACAAAATTTTTTTATTTTGTTAGTGGCCCTACACCAAAAATAAAGGGATAAAAATGACAAGAGAAGACATTAAATGGAGATTATCAGTATTGTACACTTTAATCCAACCATAGGAACAAGCAAAGAATGAAACCGTAAATTGGGTATTGAATATTCATGAAGACT
>LOJH01045724.1:389-13541 GCA_001685095.1 Ellobius talpinus
ATGTCTCTGTCAATTCTAGAGTTTTAGAAGTTGCTTACAATACACTTCCTGTTTGCTTAGGTAATGTTATATCCTTCTGGAGTATTTGATGGTGTTGAAGAATAGTTATAATTATAATTTTCCTTAGTTATGATAAAAGATAAAGTAGATATAAATATAGCAACTGTAATTATTGCTTGATACCTGTTTTGTATATGTAATTTTACTATGTTAAAATTAAAACCTTCCTTTTTATTTAAAAAAAAAAGAAAAAATATCTAGTTGGGAAGTTGGGAGAAAAAGAGAAAACAACTGATCCTTCCTTTAAGGAAAAGAGAAACCAAATGTCGGAGACTTATCCAGCTAAATGCTGACAGGAGGAGAATCCACCTAGAATTTGCAAAGCTGAAGGGAGGCATTCCCCACAGCAAGTGGCAAACACAGTTCTCACTGAAGCTCTGGAGCAGATTCCAAAGCTAGTAATGGCAGAAGCAGCATTAGCTCAAACAGCTCCTGCACAGGACTTTCTAGTTGAAAACTAAATAGAGAAATGAAGAAAAGTTTTTTTCTGGGGAAAAGTTCTATGTACTAATAATAGGTAAATAACTTTTTACAAGAGGCGATAGCAGCCACCATTTAAGAGCAAATGCTAGCATAAATCATGAAATTAAGCCACTAGAGAGTCCACATTGTAGGCAGAGCCTGCTTGTTCATTCCTGGCTGCCCAGAACTGAAATAATCACATAGAAACGATATTAATTAAATCACCACTTGACCAATCACTTAAACATATTGCTAGATAGGTCTTATATCTTAAATTAACCCATTTCTATATTTTACCGTAAGGCTCATGGCCTACTGGCAAGGTTCCAGCTAGCCACTGGCATCTTTCTCCTCTGGCAGCTCCATGGCTTCTCATTGACTCTGCCTATTTTTCTCCCAGCATTCAGTTTAGTTTTCCTGCCTAGCTCTACTCTGCCCTGTCACAGGCCAAAGCAGCTTCTTTATTCATTAACCAATAAAAGCAGCACATACAAAAGAACTTCCCACAAAGGAAGGTTTTAACTTAACACATTTGTGGTGAATTGGGGTGTTAAATGGATAATGGGAACAAAGGATCTAAGTATGTCAAATAGGATAAAGAAGTACTTAAGGAATCCAAATTTAATTACTACAAATGCATAAATGCACCCACCCACACGTGTGTTTCTCTCAGAGGGAAGAGGCATTTCCCCATTAGATATGTAAGTGATCTCTGTCATTTATTGGCTTCTCTCAAGCCCCAATAAAGAAGAGTTCTCTGCTTTCCACTCCTGATCACAAAAAGACTCCCTTTAGTACAGTGGGCTTTGGCCAAAGCTAATGCTCTACCTCAGGTTTGCCCCTTTGCTGCTCATTGAACGAAATTAGCCTGCATTCTATACTTAAAGTAAGAGTGGTTAAAATAGTTTAGCCAGTGGCCCCAAATATCAGGAGACAAAGTTAATTCTGGAGAAAGGCACATCTGAGCAATGTCACATACATTATGATGAGGGCCTGGCATTCAGATTCAGATCCCATGCGTTAGAAGCTGGATCCGTCCGTCAGTCGTTCACTGGAACATTTTAATTTCCTCATGCTTCAGCTTCTCTTTCAGAAAGGGAAGAGTAAATAATACCTATTTCATGTAACTGCTATAGATAATAGAATTAATGTCTGGGAAGCTTTTATGGTGAAGGCAGACCTGGAGAAAGTCTAATATATGTATTTGGTAGAGTAGTCTGTTCTCTAGCTAGGAAGATGTCTACACAAAAGTGGGAGGGATGCTAAGCACCCTCTTGCAGGTTGGTACCTAAAGACTCTCCACCTTGGTTCCATACTCAAATAAGAGATGTAGCACGCACATGTGCCCAAGCGCGCGCGCGCACACACACACACACACACACACACACACAAGTCCATTGTATGCACTTTTATCCCTTTGAGGAGAGCCGCTGATAATTATAGTGACTTGAAGGAGAAGATTGTAAATAACCCTTCCAATGCATTGTCATAGAAAAGTAGTAATATTAGACACCATTTGTGTTGCTGCTATTCAGTGTGGTTATGTCAATCACCTCATTAAACTCCGTCACAACTAAAGGAGACGTAAATACTATCAATAATGGCACTTTTTAGGCAAAAGCATTTTAGACTGAAGGAGGGAAATGAATAGAAGAACACCCAGCAGCAAAGGACAATTAAGGGTCTTCTGTCAGGATTACAAGATTGGTCATCAAGAGTGTCAGATGATAACAGTTTGGGGGGGTGAATACACTTAATTGACACATTAGGCCATTTGCTGTTTTCTGTTTTATCTTGCAGTCCCCTGCTGCTCTGGTGAAGATACGCGTGATAATGAAAACAGAGAGGATTGTCTTGTCACATAGATCCCAGCAGTAGTGTAAGTAGATAACAGAGTGGGAAGTCGCGTCTACATAAATCCACAGCCATAAAGAATACAGATAAATCAGAGTCAATTTGCTGACATGCATACAATTTTTGTGGAGCTTGCTAGGACGAAAGAATGAACTTTATTTTTCAAGATACTCAAATTTGAACGACAGAATTTTAAGTTGAACTGTGATGTGTCCTGAGGACATTTGATCCCTGACGATTTATGACATCCTCATCATTTTCTCATGAGGAACTCATATGTGTACTTAATTCCTGCATCAGTTACTCTACTTGTAGCAAATTATGGAACAAGAAACAATTCTTGTTTATTCTGGCTTAAAATTTGCAAGGGTTCATTCCACCATGGCAGAGAAGGCATGTGGCAGGAGCAGGACGCCAGCTAAAGGTTAACTTGTATTCGTAGTCAGGAAGTAGAGAGGGCAAGCAGTGGGTTGGGCTATAAAACATAAAGGCCCACCCACAGAGAACCATTGCTTCCAGCCCATGATCTTCCCACATAGTACCACCAGCTAGGGACCAAGGGTTCAAACAATGAGCATATAGGAGACATTTCAGATTCAAACCACAGCACTGCCCAAGTGTGCTAGCCATCCAAGACAAAGAATTAAGAAATGTGGTCACAAATAACAGTAAAGCATTTCTCAACCTCATGTATACAGCCCGAAAAGCCAGGAGCATTGCTTAATAGGATTGTGTTTAATATGAGTGGACACCACTAGAGATAACACGAAAAACTGAATGGCCTGAAGTGGCAGTGAAATTATTCAACTCCTCCATGGAGGAGCTCTTAATCAGGGCCCCTGCAATGCTACAGCAATTTAATAAGTTTAAATTGGTCTCACTCGGGTAGATCCAGATTTATTTTACAGATGTTATCCCACCCAAATCTCTTATATAGGTTCATCAGAAAGGGGATCATGCCTAAGCAATCCATGGAAATTTAGGAAGGAATTTGCTTTAAAGTGGAATACAGAAATAGAGACAAGTCTCATAAATGCCTTTAAAAAAGTTTGCAAGTGTGCTGATTTTAGATAGAATATAAATGTCTGTAATACTAAAGCTTACTGATATATTCTTGTGTTCCATTTTATTAAATCTTTCCCAGAGATTTTAATATAACTATGTTACATTTGAACACTTGAGCCAAAAAAATGTGAAAATCAATACATCCAAAGTTCAGAGCTTCAAATGAATTCAGCAGCAGCAGACACTTCCATAAGAGGTACAGAGTATAAACGGTCATGTGTAAGATTGGCCACCGTACACAAAAAGGAAGAGGTGTTTTTTGAGGGGTCAAAGGGGCTGCACAAGCAATCTCAGTTCTTAAGCTTCAGAACAAAAACAATTCGCATCTCTACTCCTGAACTGAAATGGGATTTTAAGTACCCATCACCATGTATAAAAGAGCTCATCTCGTTTCCACAAGGAGAGCACTGAGCAGGGCAACAATTAGCTGATTAATTATTCATCAGCACTACTGATGCTCTCGCAAAGAATGAAACAGAGCAATCGCTCACATTTTTCTCACTTTCACAAGGGCGTTTGCTAAGTGCCTGTTAAGTGGATGTAACTAATCATGGTACATCAGTGAAAACAGGCCATAAATGTATCAAAATTCGGATCACCACTCCAGCAAACTCATAAAACCCAGCAGGTGGTCTGAAAAACATTTCATAACAACTAATCTATGAAGCAACCTCCATCACTGGCTGAATAACTTCAAGCAGAACCATAATTACATGCAGGTGTGGATGACTGTGCTCAAAGTAATTCCAAATGGCCATATCTAAAGGCATTAAGCATATATAATTTCGAAGCTGAGGATAGAAAGGAAACTAATGCTTAGTGAACCAATGCTCTGGGACAACCTGAATTACCCCAAATCATAAACAACCACAGTGGTTGGCATACTGATCTAGTTCAATTTGACACCAAAGCTGTGTTTGTCCCACTCATGAGAGTCCATTGAATCTGCTTTGTAATGTCTCCTCTCAGAGATTATCTAGCCACTCTTTTCTGAATGCTTTGCTCAAAATCTTTTAGCCATTTTATCCCAAGAAATGCATCATGTGATCTATTTTTCAAAGTAGACTAATGGGCCAAACTTAAAGGTTCACGCCTTTAATTCCAGCACTAGAAACACAAGGATAGGCAGATTTCTGTGAGTTCAAGCCCAGTCTAGTCTACATTGCAAGTTCTAAGCCAACCAGTGCTACATAGTGACATCAAGCTTCAAAAAATAATAAATGTGCATTATAGGTTTATTAATGGGATTTATTGATTTGCAAAAGTCTATTATCTACCAATTTTTCTGAAAAGTCACCCAAAATCAATGACTTGAGATAAATGCACATGTTTTCTCCACAAATATCTTGAGTGGCATTTGTGACCTTGTATTAACAAATGTGAAGACGGTAACAGTATATGAAAATGTCAGAATTATGTGGAATAGATTAGAAAGAAATAATCTTTAATGATGGAGGCATAGGTGTTATAAGAAAAAGCATTTGGTGTTTGGGGTAGAAATAGCTGTACAACTCCCCTGGAAAAGTTTGCTAGATTTATTAATGGAGTGTCAATATAAAAATGCTCGTGGGGATATAGTGAAGTGAGGTGGTAATGGATTTGGGAGCCATCAGCATACATATGTAAGAGTTGAAGCGGTATGAGCAGAATATCTGGAAGTGGAAAACAGATAGGACAAATAAGCATTCAAGAAATAAAACTCATTATAAAATACTTAAAACAATCATGTTAATAATAAAAGTTTGTATTAAGACTATTTCCCAGAAAAAAAGCACTTCAAATTCACACGTTCTTCCTTCCAACACAGACACGTTTTGTAACACAGTGAAACACTTCCTGTAACAAAGCTGAACCCTTTATCACCTCAACCATACCAAGTAGGGACCAAGTATTCAGAATACATTTCGGATAACACTGCCAAGTCTTACGGGCCCTCTTGAATCATAAAAGCAGCAGATATTTTTCTAGGTGCTTTCTACAAGTAGTTAGCTTCTTAGACCTTTCTCTTTCCCACAGAGAAAGCTTAGCTAGATGGGATTTCACCCTTCATGCAACTGTACCTGTGCTCCAGTGTAGAGGAAGCCCCTTCTTCTTGGTACTACACTCCTTAGCAATTTCAGTCTCTCTTCTATCGCTTGCCTTGGCTGTAACACTGACCTTCCTGTTGCTCCTTTTTGCTCCAAGCTGCACATTTGTGGTTTGTTTGTTTTTTAACCTACTTGCTCCTTTGCATTTGAGACTAACAAAATTGTTAGCCGTAACAACCATGTGATAGATTCAACATTATGTTCTGTTAAAATTACCCCCACCAAAGAAATTTATACAGTATCTTTTAATTTAGTGTGAGGCAGCTTTATAGGACTAGGGCAGAAGACAGTCATATTCCCAAACATCATATGAATGGACTCTGCTGGTATTAGCTCTTCTTTGAAATTCTGGTAGAATTCTGCACTGTCGCCATCTGGCCCTGTGCTTTTTTGCTTTGTTTTGTTTTGTTTATTTGCTTGGTTTTTGGTTAGGAGACTTTTAATGTTTGCTTCTCTTTTCCTTGGGGTTATAGGTCTAAGACTGTTCAATAGTAATCCTGAGTTAGTCCTTGTGTGTTTGAAAAACAAACACACTGACTTTAGGTGTGATAAATTATTTTATAAAGTTTATTTACATGTATTTATGAGATCTTGAGGTGACTCATCAGCTCAAATCACGTTGCTATGTCAGCACAATAAGCCTGCTCCTGGGAACACGTGATAGAGAAAACCAAGTCCTGAAAGTCATCCATTGGCCACTACATATAAGGTATAGCATGTACATGCACTCACATGTTGAACAGACACCCACATCACACACATCTCTCTCTCACACACACATACAAAAATACACACAAAGACACACCACACAAACATACACACAAACACAAGTAGACATCCATCACATGAACCACACATATCACACATGCCCAAACATACACAAATACACACACAAACACATACTCACAAATATGCACACAGATACACACACATCACACAAACAGATGCACACAAACACATACACACACATACATTTACAAAGAAACGTTCAAAAACAGTATTAGTGTTTAAAGAACACTTAGGATATGTGTGTTGAATAAACATACACAGAATCGAATTTTCTCTTCAATTGGTTATTCTTTATTTATATGACATAACAACATGTTTTGGAAAATTCTAACCTCATAGAACAAGTCTTTTCTGGTAGCCATAAAATAAATATTTGCAAAGTTTGATACTTGGAATACTTTGGCTACTCTGAGAGGAGGATGAATAAAATATTGTAGCATTTAATATTAGTGATTTAGAAAAATCATTTTGAATCTTTATCTGTACCATAAAAGCCTGCGACTGTAGAAGACATTGAAATTTTAAAGACTCTTTAGGCTTAAGTAATAAAGAACTTTAATGTTTTGATGTAATAAAAAAGAAACTGCAGTAGATACTTTCTGCACACACTGGCTTTAGCTAAGTATAAATGGTGTCAACTATTTGTACTTGGACCAAGAGAAGGTGTTTCCTTTTCTCCAAGCCTTACCCAGGGAAGGTCTTGTCAAACATATGAATCTGAAGCACTGGGGTCCTTGACATGGCCATGCTAATGTCAATAATATGTAGTATGCATTCACACAGGACTTCACCTAGTCCCCACAAACCACTACACCTTCCTACAGAAATATAATTTAGGAAATGCACAGAGAGATGGGAGACACACAATGTACATCTAAATAAGCTATATAGAGAGCAGCTCAGTAGACCTAACACGCCATGAATGAAAGTAGGAAAGATCCTAGTTACTTAGAAGATGTGGCTGTCCCTGTCAAAGTGAAATCAAATTAATATATTCCATTAGAACAACAGATTGGTATGAGTAGTGTTTGAGCCATTCTGTGGATTTTTCAAGCACTCAAATAGATATGAATATTACTCAAGACCTTGACGTGTCTAAAGACAGTGTTAAAAGTTTAAGTTTATGTGAAAACCACAAACCGTAACCATCTCTCCTGACATGAATTACAAGGAATGATTGATCCAAGATGAGAAAAAAAAACATTATGAAATTATTCAGTGTCAGATACACTTATAAGCAAATCAAAAATCTTGAAATGTTTTATTTCTTCCCTTTGCTGAGCAGTAGTACCTCTTTGTTGTGGAACAATCTTTCTGTACACTGTGAATATGTGTTGCCCTCATTAGTTTAATAAAAGGCCAATAACTAGGCAAGGAGAATGTTATATGGGACTTGCAGAAAGGGAGAGAGAGTTAGGATGAAGGAGGGAGGAGTTGACAGGAGATGCAGGGAGAAGCAAGAAGAACATGCCTTGCTAAAGAAAGGTACTGAACCATGTGGTAGAACTTAGATAAGAAATGTGGGTTATGATTAATAATAAGTCTTTATGTGGTTATTATTTGGGACAGAATAATCTGCCTACACTTCTTTGTTGTTGCTGTGCTAACAGGTACAACTCTAAGACCATCTACATAATATTTTTATTTCAGCACTAAATGGGATGAAGCAGGGAGACAAGTATTTGCAATGTTGGTATCTGCTAACCACTGGCTTTAAACACATATTTGAATCACAGAGGTAAGAAAAACTTGAAATGGGAAATATGAATGATTTTTTTTCTCAATGGGACATTGGAAATCTGAGCTGGAACTCAATCTTGAGATTATTTTTTTTTTACAAAAACTCAGTGTCTAAGTAAAGAATAACTTTGATAGTGTTCATATCATTTCCTATGCCTTAAAAGTTATAGATAGAAAAATTCATGATTTAATAAGACCATTATACAGGAAAGTAGCTATGAACGGTTTTCTGTCCCCTTAGAGCAATGGTTTGAAAGAATCTCTGTAACTCAATTTAGATGTCCTGAGAAGCCTGAGCTTCAGAAGAAGGCTTTGGAATATACTCTGGGAGAGTGGAACCTTTTATTTGTGTGAAATGATTGCAAAAGCCCAAAGCCATATCTGCTCCTTTGCTTGCATTTTTCCTACCTTTTTGTTTTCTATTGTAGCATTTTATATTATGCTATGGTTTCAATAAAGTTGTTCCCTTGATAAGTGTCTCTTTGAGTCCCTAATGGGCCTTGAAACTCTCGGCCTGTATTTTATGAATTATAAATACAAATTGCCTCTAGGGCACTAGTTCTTAATCTATAACAAGCATAAAAGTCTCTAAGAAACTTATTAAAATGCATATTAATGGATCTCACCCAGAATACATTTTTAGGTCTGCAGTAAAAAACTTCACTTTAACGAGTTAATTTCAGCATAGATAATTTGAGTCAAACTTTGAGGAACAGGGAATGTTGTGCAATTTTACCCTAACTTACTTTCACTGAAGATCACAGCCTAAAATAAATGTTGACTTCTCTATAAATCTACATGTATACATAGTTGTCTAAAAAAATGGTTTACTTCAACAATTTGCTATTCTGAAAGGTGAAAATAGCTGACATCTCTCTAAGAACCTATTGTGTACCTCTGGTCAGACTGAACACAAGGAACATAATTACTAAAATTGCTGGTTATGTGTAGGATAAAATAGTGATGCAAGCTGTTGCTATGGATACAGGCCCATAGTTTTACATTTGTGCTACAGAGTCATGAAAGCCTCTGGCATAGAGATGCACAAATTCAATGCTGTACAGAAAAAGACAAATCACAGATTCGCAATAAGGGAAGTTTACATGTGAAATGCTTTTTAGTATATTAGTAACCACTAAGTACAATCCTACTCAAGTAGCATATTTAATTTGCATGGAAAAAACTTATTTGGCTCAGAGTCAATTAAAAAGGCATAAATTTAAAAAATCGTTAATATTGTACAATGAGGTTTAAGCAGGTATGCCACCTGAATTCAGTTAAATTTCTGGGGAAAAGAAAAAAACACAAACACATAGAGAAAGAGAGACAGACAGACAGGCTCAGACAGAAAGACAGACAGATACAGATTGACAAAGACAAACAGAGAGACAGAGTGAACAAGGGACAGAAAGGAAAGATATATATGTGCATATAGCCTAGTGAAGAAGTAGACATTTTTCACCTGTTCATAGTTCTTCCAAAAGCTAATTATTCCCAAAGACTTCAGTATCCTAGTCATGAGGATTCATTTTTATCTCTGATTCAATAATTCAGTGTGTATTCCTTAGTCTTTGGAGAATCACAGAGTAAGCACAGCTAAGTGTTAAGCAGAGATTAACAGATCTGATGTGCTCAGCAAAAGAAGAAGCACGAGGTGCAGAACCTAAGAAAGGATCTAGGCAAATTCCCTTGCAAATATTTCTTCACCCTGTGTTTAAGGGAGTAGCTAATTATTGTTGTAGGAGAAGAAAGAGCACAGTCAAAATGGAACCCATTGTTCTGGATAAGTAATTTACGCTAATAAGAGAGACACATTGTTATAATAAAAAAGAAATCCTGACTTTGAGACTGTCAGATAGAGGAGAGATGGAGAGATCTAGTCTTGTCCCTGTTGTTTCAAAATGTGTTTAACTGAGAATCCAAACTTTTGTCTGACAGTTGAAAAATAGTCTACAGTTCACTCTTTAATCCACTTGATAAAACATCCACAGACTAAAGGGTTTATCAAATATTCCTCCCTTCTCATGTAGAAAACTCCTTGAAGGGAGCTTCCTGTACCCTCTTACATTTCCAGTGGATACGTGGAAACCCAAAGATACCTTCATGACTTTAGAGGACCCCATTTCCAGCAGCTTCACTACTAACTAAACCATTCGTTCAAGTGTGTGTCAAGTGAAGTATTTAAAAATAAACCAGGGAGACAAGAGAAATGGTGATGTTAGGAACAACACAAAAAAATGTAAACTGCATGATGCAACAGGTTTTTTAAATGGAGGAAAGGGAGGTAAGAGTGGAACTTGACGATCTCCATGTTTCCCCTGACAGCATATTTGTCAGTCTCAGGAGCTCTATAATGTTTGCATGTTTGTTTACAAACACTGTTGGTATAAATTCCAGTTTATAATCTCTTTATTTGTGTACTCCATTCTTCTTTCAGAACATAGTCCCATGAAACCAGGAGAGAGCTGTGTGTGTGTGTGTGTGTGTGTGTGTGTGTGTGTGTGTGTGNCTGTGTCTACTTGTAACACTGGACATAGCATCTTCAAAGTAACAAGGATTTCAGAAATCATGATCCCAATTTGTGGACTCCTAAGAAACTGCCTAAGATAAAAGATTAAATATGAAAGGAGATGGCAAGTGCTTCATAATAAAGTTTATTAGTGTATATGTTTTGTTCAAAATAATAGGCTACACCATGACATTTAAACATACAAACGTGTATCTAACATACTTTAATCATTTTTCCTCTTTTCCCCCTCGGCTGCTTTTCTCCAGACCCCACCCCTGCTTCCATGTTATTTATCAAATATTGATTATATTTTAGACTTTATAATAGTGTTGTTTTGTTTTCATTTTATGTTCATAGGTTCTTTGCCCACATGGATGTCTCTGTAGGTGGGTCTGATGTCTGTGGAGACAATGGTTTTAGAACCCATGAAACTGGAGTTATAGACAGTGGTGAGTCACTATGTGGGTGCTGGGAATCAAACCTGGGTTCTCTGGAACTAATCTACTCTTAACCGCTGAGCCATCTCTCCAGTCCCTTGGTCAGTCCCTTAATCTTGACTGTTAACATATTTGTCTTTGTACATCTGGGTCATTTTGTTTAGCAATGATCATTTTCATGTCTACCCACTTTCTTAAGAATGTGTGATTTCATTCTATGGGACATGGTAATTGTCCATTGTGTATATAAATCCCATTTTCTCTTTGCCTTCATCTATTGATCTGTTCCTAAGCTGATTCCATGGTTTTGCTTTCAAGAGAAGGGTGAATGGACGCTTTGTGTAGTCAAGTGGGGCTAAGGATGAGAAACTTTGACAACAAGGTATTAAGGAGTTTTATTAGTCCTTAAATATCCTTGTTTCCTACAGTAAGGCCCGGAGTTGATGTGATATAGAAATTACAAGGTAGGAGATGGATTACTGAAATAAATTTAGGTTTAAAACAGATGCTGAAAGACAATAGGCACAATCAGAAGGAAGAGTCATGAGCACAGGTAAACTAAAAAGCACATCAGCGCTCAGCTCATCACAGTGGTCTTGATGTAACAGCCAAGAACGTGGTCCTTAGTAACCATTGTTTCTTTGTAGTATCTACTGTTGTTTTCTTTTGTGATAACAGGACACAACATAATGGCGTTCAAATAGATGAATAGCAGATGTTGTTTCTGACTAGGCACTCCAAAGCAGAGAGAGCATTCCATCAGGGTCATGGTAGCCTAGATAAGGCAGGGATACAGAAAGATATGTTAGAAACCTAAGGGGCAGTCTATGCCCAGGACAGAGTAACAGACAGATTCTCTGGAATCCTGAGGGGTATCTTGTGTGTGAACAGCAAGGGTTAGATAGGCTCTGGGGCTCCAGGTCCTGCAGAGAGAGGGATCTGAATTTCTTTAGTTTCTAGGTCCCAGGGCAGGAGAAGCATATTCCTTTCCAGGATAAAATATATACTTGGCTTGCTCACTGTGTCTGATCATCACCTTAGACTTTTGTAACTATATTAAAAGAGACCCAAAAATATTTGATCAAATTTATAATGTGTAAACTCTCAAAAAATAATAAAACAGTAAAACTTTCCGGGGGCTTCAGATAAACACATTTAGAAGGATCATAAAGGAATACTCCTAAAAATTAGAGCTGTAAATTATGTGGGATTTAAAAATCTACTTCAATGCATCAGTTGTAAATGATTTCTCAATGGACCCCCTTTTCATTTTAAGCCCAATGAGTGTTACAAGGCCATGCTGAGAGCAAGTTCCTCTAATTATGAATGGTCTCCCAGAGTGCTGTGCAATCTCTCTCCCTCCTCCCCACACATATGTCTTGCATGCCCACACGTGCACGCACATACACAAGTAACACAGATTACTTTTGAAATTTTACTGGTGTGTTATCTATTATAATAGTTTTGATCATTTGCTCCCGGGAGACAATTAAATAGCAATAAATATGATCATATGGTCATACACAGTTTTAAGTAATTTATAAAAACATTTCCACAAGAATTTATGGACATTTAGAGATGGTTGAAATATATCCTAACTGTGTGGTTAATATTTATANACACATAAATATCTTTGATGCCACCAACAGAGATTTAGCACTGACCTAAATAACCACTTGTGCAAATTACCTTGGTATTTCTTATGTTCCTTTTTGTTTGTTTGTTTGCTTTTTAAGTGAAACGTGGATCAAGTAAAATCAGACAGGAAAGTTCAACAGCAAAGATGATTTAATAGGGAAGATTACAGTGGAAATGAACTGGACTCAACTGGATTGAAACAGAGGTAGGGCAACTAGGAAGCACTGTGGTGGAGGTGGGGAACTAGTGAAAAAATGAAGGAGGAAGTGAGGACCAAACAGCCTGGATACTTAGTCCTGGGTGAGAGCTAATTGGCAATCACTGGCCTTAGGGCCCTCCCTCCCAGACAGTGGAAGATCAGCTCCCCCTTTATCCATGGCGCATTTCAGGAGACAGCTCCCAAATATTTGAGAAAGACCATCCAAAGTTGTCAAGTTGGCAAGATGATTTATATCCAAGGGAGATAGCCATCTTATAATTGCAGGTTTTCTAAAGAAAATGCTCTGATCAA
>LOJH01045726.1:0-10041 GCA_001685095.1 Ellobius talpinus
GGCTTCAGGACTTAGAACTGGTCCTTCTGCCTAGATCACCGGGACCTACAACTCTCCTATCATTCATTTGTTTCTAGTCTTACACACACCTTTACATTTTGAAGGCTAAGCCTTGTACAAAAGCTACATACACAAGGTCAGTTTGCAAAATTCCCACAGTCTGATGCTCAGGGAAAATCCATGCCAAGGTTTACCCTTCCAGAGTCACAGGCTGCCCCTTGGACTTCTCTAGAAGTGAGCCTGCCCCTCCGGGGTCGTCAGCTCTAAGGACATGCTTTCTGAGACTCAGCATCAGCAGGGCAAGCTGATGGGAGAAGCTTGCAATAACACTGATAGAAAATGTGTGTGAGTGTATATGTGTATGTATATGTTTGTGTGTATGTGTGTACATGTATATACATGTTTGTACATGTGTGCACACATATGTATGCATTTATGTATACATGTGTATGCATGTGGTATACATAAATGTATGCTTGTGCATGTGTGTGTGTCCAAATCTACCAAACTGCCAGGCTTTGCCATGACTACATTAATGACTTTTCTCACCAATGTGACGAAACATCTGGCCAGAGGAATCTGAGAGAGGAAGAGTTTATTTTGGCTCCAGATTCAGAGACCTCAGGGCACAGGGAAGGGCAGCTGATGCCTTCAGAAGCTGGAGCAGCCAAGGCTGGGGTGGCAGGAGCCAAAAAGAAATGCTCCCATGTGGCACCAACTAGGAAGCCAAGGGGGTACTCTAGCCAGCGTAGAGTCAGGCTATGAGCCTCAGTGTCTATGAGTCTCAATGGCTATGAGTTTCAATGGCTGTGAGCCTCAACAGCTGTGAGCCTCAACAGCTGCCTCTGCTAAGCCATTTCCTGCAGCTAACCCTCACCTCCTAAAAGGTCTGTGACCTTCCAAGACAGCACCACTAACTGGAAACCAAGCATTCAAACACAGGTGCCTATAGGAAGCATTTTACAATCAAATCAAAACAATGATTAATGCCTTTTTTAATTTAAGACAGAGCCGTTTCTGTAGTGCAGGGTAGCCTGGAACTCACCATGTAGCTCAGGCTACCCAGAAATTCATAATGATCTTCCTTCAGCAGCCTCTCAAGTGCTAGGATCACAGGTGTGGCACCAGGCCTGGCAGCTGGTGCAGTTTTCTCCTCATCCTCATGATAAGACTGGCAATAAAGCTCACAAGGTTGATGTTCATGCAACAGCAGTAGCACAATAAATGCCCGCCCCTCATTTGCTGTCTCATAATAACTCATGTCTTTGAGGAGAAGACTCTCCGTGACTCCGTGGAACGCTGTCAGCCCCAGGGCCCAAGACAAATCCCAGTCCTCCCAAGGCACTCACAGTAAACATCGCTTCAATGAATCAGTGAAAACAAACACAGGAATAGATGGCAAGAGATGGAGCTGAGTCACGAAATTACAACTCCCTTCTACTCAGATGTGCAAAAATAGCACAGCCTTTCTTTTTCCCAGAACTGTTTTACATCCCTCTTGTTTTAGATACCAGGGAAACAAGCATTGTGTTAGCACAAGGTGTTGGTCACTTTGTGCTCAACTGGTCTCTGGCAGATGCCTAGTCTCCTAGATACTCCTAACCCCACAAACTACTAGGAGGAGAATCACCTAGTAGGAATATGGAGGGTACTCAGAACTGTCCTCTGGTCCCTCTGCTCTGTTCACACCAGTAGGGTCAGTGGTTGGCTTCCTCGCTGGCTCATGACTAGATGACACAGTCTAGCTGGCTTGGCTTCATGATATCCAGACCTTGCCAGAACTGCTGCCATAGTATCCCATTGCTCCAGACCACCCTGTCCTCTACGTGGTCCCATAGGAAGGACATTCCATCATCCCCTGTGGTGGATTATAAATTCATTTGGCACTGTCTTTGTTAGGCGCCTCAGAAAATGTTCACGATACCTCACATTTCTCTCCTACACCTTCAAGTGTGGGCTTGGTCAGAGGAATGAGCAGCCTGCAGGCCTGAGTGTGTGCTTCCTGAGGCTTGGACACTCACCCTTTGGGTTCCTCACTTCTCTGCCTCCAGACCTCTGAGATGTGCTGACACACGACAGGTATATAGAGATCTGTTCGGCACTAAACTAAAACAGCTGCCATGGCTGAAGTTGAATGTGACTCACTGTAAGGGAAAACTGAAAACACAGGACCTTAAAACTCAGAGTCTAGAATCTGGTCCAGAGAGCCAGAGCCAGCTCAGAGCAAAGGCTCACCTCAAATATTTTATTGAGTTATTGTGATATGCAAATAAAACATACTTAGCTGAAAGTGACTTTTTAATAGCATTAATAAAATCTCTTCTGGCACCCAGATTCCAGCTGATAAGTTCATTTTAATTTATATTGTTTTTACAGACCAATGATGAGTTAGTGTTAAAAGATAAAACAATGCTTTGATTTCTTGAAGTGGACATTTCTCAGCTATCCTAATGTGAACCTTGCCCAGACGCACAGCAACTTCCAGGAATTCCACTAGCCTGTACCCTGGTCTGACACTCAAACCTTCATGCAGGTGCTTCTCTCTTACTTTGTCCCAGAGGTTTTCATCCTCTGCATGTCTGACTCACCCTGAAGGCTTCTGAAAACTTTTGGGTCTGGACCCCACCCCCAGAAATCCTGTCTTTATTGATCTGGGATATAATCTAGACACAACTAATTCATCTAAAGAAATTGCAGAAATCCCAGAGACAGTAGTAGACTGTTAGCATTAAGATGGGCCAATTGTTCAACCTAACACAGAAAGCCAAATGTAAAACAGTTTGAAGTCATCAGCCACAGAAGCAAAGTAGCATCCCGACTAGCCACTGAGGACATCAAACTGGTACTGAGAATACTGACTTCTATTCTAAAACCAGGACTGCTCCTTTGTAGCTAGCAAAGACACTATGATGAGGTCCTGCCACACGCCAAAATCCTCCCCTGGCTCTTGTCAGCCTTGTTTTATGCTCAGAGTCAGAATGACAATATCCACCTGCCTTGCCAGCTCTTTCTTGGTGTTTCCTCTACCAAGATACCATATTTATATGGGAACTGAGTATAATAAAATCTTTGATATCCCTGTCTAGTCTGTAGAACTAGAGATCAATCTAGGGAATATATGCAAATCTGGACATACTTTCTCTATGGTCATAAAGGGAAAGGGGTGGAGCATGACACCTACTAGTGTCTAGTTAGTAGATTAAGAATCTTGCTAAACATCTCACAGTGAAAAGATCAGCAGCCATGAAAAAGGAATTTCTTAGACCCATCCATATGGGTCTCAGTCAACACTCATGGAAGGCATACATGGTCCCATCCATATGGGTCTCAGTCAACACTCATGGAAGGCATACATGGTCCCATCCATATGGGTGTCAGTCAACACTCATGGAAGGCATACATGGTCCAATAGCACCTGGACCTCCCAAGCCAAATTTGTCAGCCTTCTATGAATGACAAACTTTTGAATTTACATTTTCCAAAGTCACCAACCAAGACAATTCCTCCAGAACTTCTGAATGTCTCCACTATAATTATGACCTCACAGATCTTGCCTGAGGGAGCGGGAAGAGAAAGCTTGACTGCCTAGGTCACATTTACCTTTCAGTAAGATTCAACAATGAAGGAGAAGTTCCACCACACCCATCCCCACTGAATATCCAGCATCTAAATAAAATGCTTGGCAAAAGAAGAGTGTGCCCTTCCTCTTGATAGAACTTTCAGCAGAGCCAACCTTTTGTGTTAAAGTTTCTAAAATTTGAAACAATGAGAGAAATGGGCACATATATGTAAGCACTTAATACATGCTATGCTGTGTGCTCAAAGAATTATATATGACTTATCACTTTAAATTGCCTGACAATCCCACAGGGCAGTTTTGATTAGGATGCCTATAACACAAACGAGAAAAATGAGGCCATGAAACTGAGATTCTCCAGTCCTAGATAGTCATATTCAGCAGTCATCTACAGGACATTACCCATATCAACTGTAGTAATAGTTCATTTGTATTTTAATAAATAAAGTTTGCCTGAAGATCAGAATAAAACAGCCACACTGGCCAGCCTTATAGACCAGGCAGTGGTGACTCACACCTTTAATCCCAGTAGCCACGCTAGTTTGCCATAGAAACCAGGCAGTAGTCGTGTATGCCTTTAATCCCAGCCTTAGAGAGGAATATAAAACAGGAGGAGCCAGCTCTCAGGCACAGTCTCCTTCTGAGGATTCCTGGAGGCAGGATCGCTATTTTGAACTGAGGTAGAGGTAAGAGCTAGCTGTTTTGCTTTTCTGACCTTTAGGTTGAACCCCAATATCTGTTTCTGGGTTTTCATTAATCATGCTATATCGACAACTGGAAACAGTCAGAATCCAATACTGACCACCCCCAGATGAGCACTAGCAGATATTTGCTGAACCTTTGGTCCTAAAAGCCTAAAAAATTAATACTTGATGATATCAGCAATAAAAACACACTCAATCCAAAGAAGCCATATGAAAGCACATTAATGAAAATCTCATTTGAGACTTAGATTCCTTAAGAGATTGCTCAATGGTGGAGAACCAGTTAGCATATATGAGGCTTTGGGTTTAGCACTGAAGTATAAGCATGGCCGCATGCATGCACACATACAGTTCATAAAAATAGTTAGCAAGCAAAATAGAATCAATCAAAAATTCAAGCACAATTGCTCAAGTACCTCAGAGGCTAGTTGGTTTTCAAATGGATTTTGACAGTTGTAGTTCCCTTGGAAATTAGGCCTTGCAAAATGGCTGTCCCAGGGTCAACCCCAAAATGGCTGTCTCAAGGCCAACCCAACCCTTCAGCAAATAGGTCCCTTGCTGAGAGGCAGAGCCACCTGGTTTGCAAAGCCAGATTCACTAGATCTGCGGGCCACCTTTCCAACAGTTCAGCTGAACCACCAGAGGCAACACCTAGGTCAAGGTCTAGTCTGTGCTTTCCCAAGCCCACCCAACACTGAAGTGGGTCTTATTGAGCCTCCTAATGCTGAGATTTCCTGACGAGTCATGGAAAAAATAACATCTGCGTTAGTGCGTTAGACGGTGAAAGAGTTGCATCCTGTAGTGGCATCAGCAACACTTCCGGCTATATAGGAGTCTGGTAGAGGCCTCACTAGGTTGAATCAGTGTGATGGCAGGACCGCATGCCCCTGAGAATGTGGGGTACTAGGACTTTGGCTGATTCCTGATGGGCAGACAGACAGGAAGAGGAGCCACAGATATACAATAAAGATGGCAAACTTCTGGCTTCTTATCCCTGACTGCAGACAACGATCTAAAGGCCTGGAAGTTTTTTTCTCCAGCCAGTAAGGCCCCACTGCCTGTGGACTGGTCTGACAAACTCGAGCCCCAATCGGGACAAGTTTACCCTAAAGTTGTGAGCCTATCAACAAGCCCAAGCAAGAGCCCAAGATAGAAACTCAAGGTTGCAGGCCACTTCCTTGTACCTACTAGAAATGGCTCACATGTCTTGGCTTGCAGTCCCTCCTTCTATGCTGTTCTTGGTGTGCCTTACCTGTCTTCTCCTTAAGAACCCTTTAGACTGTATCCAGTTAATAGTTCATGATGATGTTTCATGGTAAAAGCCGGTTTACTAGCAACCTTCATTCCATTTTCAGCCTTAATTGTCCTGCCCCAGGAATGCAAAATAGCCAGAGACCAGAGGGGTTATTACACCTCTATCTCTGTAACAGGGTGCAATGTTCTCAGAGGAATTCCCAGTACAACCCCTTAGCTAATGTGAGTGCATTCAGGAAGACACCCCAACTCTGACATCTCTGTCTTAATCCACAGTCTTCACCCCAGCCATCTGCATTCGTTTAATTATTGCCTTCAGTGAGGCTGAGACTGTTCTAACCCTGGAAGACATCTTCAAAAGGTGGACAATCTTGCTTAGCTTTCTTCAGCTCTTCTCCTAGGATGCCAAGCTCAAAGGAGTACTCTCCTCCACAGATGCCAAGAGCTCCTGGCATCCTGCCTTCTCCAGTCTTTTCCACAGCCATGGCATGAATTCTGAGTGCTCCAGTCTAGGGTAGCTTCCAGAAAAGAAATTGGAAAAGCATTCATTTCCATCTATGCCTGGGTGAATTATAGCCTTAGCTAGATCCCTGGGATGATTTTTCTGAATTTCATAGACCTGCAGTTTCTCCCAGCTGAAACCAAGTTACTATTTCCACAATAAAGTCACTGGATTCATTCCTTCAAATTGAAAGTGACAAGTGGTGTTAGGAGAACTTTAGCCAACTGTACTGTTTAAATCTTTTCTTTTGAGGAAGGGCCATTGTGCTACTGGGTGACCTAAACAAAAGCACTATGAGTCTAGAGGAATGACAGGACACCTGCGGGGCACAGTGCCAGGACCTGACCGGGAAGACATGAGCCAGAACTTGGGCAAGAAGAGACCAAAGCAGAGGCTCAGGGCCATGGAGGGAAGAGCTTGGGGGACAACAGCTCCACCAACAAGCTCTTGCAGCAGGGTTGTTAGGAGACAGGCCACCTCTAAGGGGGAGCATAGACCACTCCCAAGGAGGAGCATAGACTGCCCCCAAAGAGTGGTTCCTGAATACAGACTGTCCCCTAGGATGCATTCCTGAACACAGACTGCCCACAAGGATAGGGTCCTGAACCCACAGACTGTCCCCCAAGAGTGGGTTCCTGAACCCACAGACTGTCCCCAAGGGTGGGTTCCTGAACCCACAGACTGTCCCCAAGGGAGGGTTCCTGAACCCACAGACTGTCCCCGAGGGTGGGTTCCAAATGAAGGATAAGACCAGGAAGGTGTGGGAGAACTGAATTTATTAAGGACCCACACATGGCAAGTACTTTACAACAGCCTATCATATTCCTTCATTTATTCTTCCGTCCCTGGCAAGGTTGGTTTCGATAATCAGACAACACAGGTTCGAATCCCAGGTGCACTGCTTGCCAGCTGTCTGTCCTTGGATAACTTGTTTCACCTTCCTAACCCTCACTTCCTCATCCATATTTAGAAATTACAGCATAAACCTCACTGAATGTAGAACTTCTAAAGCAGATCCAGAGAATATTTAATGAAAGGAAATTGCTCATTAGCTGCATTGGAAGAAAAAAATATACATGATGATAATAATAAATCGAAACAATACAAATTTGATTTCATTTAAAAAATACATATACTTTGAATGCATGCATATCTATATGCATTAAATAGATATGCATATATATGAAATAAAATAAATAAAGATATTAATGATAGTTATTCCCACATAGTAGAAATTCAAATGATTTAATTTTTAAATGTACTTTTCATATTTTGCAAATTGCCTACAATGAACATGGCATACTTTAAAATATTTTTCTAGATTTGCATTTTTATTACAAAAGTGATCCATGTTCAAGTGTAGAGAATTAAACTCTGCTACCACTGGCAACAGCTCATTAGGAATTCTTCCAGATGTTTTGCTGCACTGATCTAAGTATCCATGCAGAAGGCATGAATTTCACAGGCCACAAAGCCAGGTGCTGTGCTGAAGAGGACTCCTTCAGCTTTCTAAAGCCTCTGGAGCACCTCCTGAGTTTCAACTGCACCTAGTCACAGACACAAAGCAGCCAGCAATGCAGAGTATGCTCTGGATAATAAGGACATGGATTATCTCACAAGGGCTCGTGTACAAACATCTGTTTCTTATTTTTATGTTTTTAATTGAAATAGAATTATATCAACCCCCATTTCCTACCTCCAACCCCTTCAAGATATCCTTCCTTTAACCCTTTCCACCCCTTCTCATGTTCAGTATGAGCTTCCTTTCCTTTGACTATATTTGTTACATATGTGTCTTCATTAGGGTTTCTATCGCTGGGAAGAGACCCCATAACTGCAGCAAGTCTTACAAAGGAAAACATTTAATTGGGCACGGGATTAAAGGTTTATTCTATTGTTATAATGGCTGGAAGAATGGTGGCATGCAGGCAGACATGGCACTGGAGACGTAGCTGAGAATTCTACATCCAGATCTGAAGGCAGCAGGAAGACAGAGTGACACCGAGCCTGGCTTGAGTATCTGAAACATCAAGGCTCATTCTCAGGGACACACTTCCTCCAACAAGGCCACACCTACTCCAACAAGGCCATATCTGCTCAAAGTGCCCCACCCTATGAGCCTATGGGGGACCATTTTTGTTTAAACCACCACAATAGGGGTGTATAGACAAATACATATATATGTGTGTTTGTGTATACGTGTATGTTTATATGTATATATGTATATGTGTGCTGAGTCTATTTTTGTTGTTATATGGTTTCAAGGTTGACCGCTATGCATTGGATAACTAATATGGGGATTCATTCCTGGGAGACATTAACTCTTCTCCCAGCAGTCGACAGTTACCTGCAGTCCTTTGTTTAGGGGTGGGACTCTGAGCACATCCCCCTTTCACATTAACTCATCCACTGATGTTGCTATTGCTCCAGTCTTGCTTATGAAGCCATTTCTTCCTGGCATTCTGTCTTGTACAGTCTTTCTGTTCCCTCTTCTGAAATATTCTCTAAGCCATAGATGCAGAAGCTGTGATGTACTTGTATTCAAGAGATATTTTAGACCTATAGTGATCTTTTAATTGTACTGGCACAGAAGCAGACATGCAGATGAATGCAACAGAGTGGAAGGCCCAATGGGTAGGGTAGTACTTCTAACTATAGCCATGTGATATTTGACAGAGGAACAAAAAAATATAAACTGGAAGGAAAAAAGTATCTTCAACAATTGTCCACATGCAGAAAAATTAGACCTACATCTATTACCCTCTGCAAAAATTAGATTCAAGTAAATCAAAAACCTCAATTGGAAACCAGAAGCAGTAAATATTCCTAGAAGAAAACATAGGCATTACCCTACAAGACAGAGGTATAGGATAGGACTTTCTGAACAGGGTCCCATTTGCCAAGGAATTAAGGCCAACGATCAACAACTGGGACCTCATAAAACTAATACACTTCTTCTGTACAGCTAAAGAAACAATCAATCAGGTGAAGAAGAAACAAACCCACGGAAAGGGAGAGAAACTTAGCTATACATCAGACAGAGGAATAATATTCAAAATACAAAGAACTCAAAAAACAAAGAGTCAAGGAAACAGATGACCCAATTAAAAAAAAATAAGCTAGGGATCTAAACAGAGAATTCTCAATAGGAAAAAATCAAAAAGGCTAAGGAACTACCTCAAAGAGTGTTATACATCCTTAGCAATAAGGATAACGCAAATTAAAACAACTTTGAAATTTCAGTTCACCTCAGTGAAACTGGCCACGATAAGCAAAACAACTGACAACAAATTCTGGTGAGATTGTGTAGAAAAAGAAGCCTTATTCACTATCAATGGGTACACAGTCTGGAGCCAACAACTCTGGAAATTAGTATAGAGAAGCCTCAAGAAACTAAAAAAAAGTAAGCCCACCATCTGATCCAGCTACACTATTCCTGGAACAGGTCCAAAGTACTAGACATCCTGCACTGCAGATACTTTCCTAACCGTGTTCATAGACACTCTATTCCTGATAGTCAGGGAAGGGAGACAAACTAAACACCCCTCTGCAGATGAATGGAAAACGCAAGTACAACACAAATACACAATGAAATACTAGTCAGCTGTAAAGAAAAGTGAAATCTGCAGGGAGATGGGTAGACCTAGAGAAGATTATAGTGAGGGAGGTAACCCAGACCTGGAAACCCAAACACCACATGTCCTCTGTCACCTACAACGCCTGGATCCAAATCTTCAGATGTGAGTGTCTAACATGGAGTACACAGAGAAACCAGGGAAGGTTAAAGGGATCATGAGGATATGGAGCCTGAAGGTCGAATAACAGGACCAGGCATGATGAAGTAGGGAAGAAATAGTGAGGAGCGAGAGATCAATACAGAAGGAGAAGGAGGGACAAATAACACCAAGGTTATCTGATAAAGTGTTAAGGAATCATATTATTTTATATTTACCTAAAATTATATAATTATAAACAATGCATATAAGTATGTGCATATATATATA